>QKQZ01017083.1:0-32592 GCA_003595255.1 Solenopsis fugax | reverse complement strand
AGAATAATTGCATACATTTTTTATATTAAATTTTGTAATAACTTACATAAGAAAATGCTGACATCTAAAACTTGATTACTTTGATTAAATGATTTAAATCGAAGTGTTGATCTATTTTCAAAGCAAATTAATATAAAAGCTATCTATAAAAGTGTATATTTTGTGCGATTGATTCCAAAGACAAATTAGTTAGATGTTGAAATGTTTGAATTCTTGTATTTATAGCTTACATGCTATTTTAAATCGAATGAACGAGACTTTAATTTGTACCCGCTCGTTCATTCAACTCTTCTCAAGGACTTTTATTACGTTCCCGCAGCGTTCTACCTTTGCAAAAGAAAGTATCGAGGATCGATTTATTCTATAAACTCGTGCGAATCGGTGACCTAAATTTTTACGATGCCATCACTATTTATTAAATGCGAAATATATAAAGTGCGATATTTTTGCGGATAATGTATTTATAAACTTTATCACTATAGGTTTGCCGTCATAAGCGTAAGATCAGGTGTTCTAAAGACAATGTCGTCTTGGCGATATTTTAAATAGGTTATATTATAAAAATATATCATGATAATTTAATTTCCGGCAAATAATGATACTAAAATTAAACATTGTGTAATAATTATTCGTATTGACATTTGCGAAATTTTATAAATTTATTTAACGAAATAAAATCCAGTTAATATATTTTTTAATAGTATTCTTTAATACAGTACTTTGCAATTTTATTTTAAATATACGTTAAAAAATGATAAACATGCGATAATAAATTTGCTAGAAAATTCGACATTAAGTGTTCCGGAATGGTTGTGATGTATAAATCGTGTAAAACCGCGCGATTTCATATCGAGAAAGGAGTGTTGAACAGCGTTTAAATAATATAAAAATATTTCCAGCAGCATTATGTGTGTGGGAATATACTTAGGGAATATTTTCCACGTTTGATGCCATCGCAGACAACCTTACATATATCAGCTGACATTACCCAACAATAGTTTGCAGGCCGGATTGCTGAACTTGAAAAGAGCCCGCTGTCACGAACACGTCGACAGCACCTTGAAAACCCAAGTGGCCAAAATAAATAGACCGACACGAGGTAGGAAACGTGAGGTCGTTCCTGGTGCATGAAAGTGTAAACCTAGATAACAAAGTGTGTCCCGACACGAAATGCAATCTGTTACAAGTATCACATGCTGCTTCTTTGCCAACACATCCCGGTGGCAATAAACCTGAAACGCGGCGACACAAGTGATATCGCGCACAAACATACTGCCCCGTTGTACGACACGACACTGGAATAATTAATTGTTCCGCCGGTGACCTCTTTCTTCAGATGAAACGATTTCCTGCGGTCACCATTCGTTGTTCTGCGCTGCGAGAATTAAATGCTTTTCTATTTATTCTCACGTTGAACCTGAATACATATAAATTGGAACATATAAATTGACACTGTGAAGCTCCCTCTGTAACTGTAACTGTTACGTTAGCAAGGTAAAGGTGCATAATGATCTTCGTGGCTCAGCATTTAACTAAAGATAAAACTAAAACTCGAAAGCTCTTTTGTCGCGAGAGGCATCGTTTATCTCTGTGGCGGACCACGGTACATCAATTCGTGGCCGGCGCGGCGCGGCGCGGCGTCGTGGTCTATTATTACAACAAATTGGACACGGATCCTATTCTCGTGTTTCCCGTAGATTCCCACGAACTATTTCTCGCAAGGAATGAGTTTCGAATGAGTTACCGTTGCAGGCATTAAGCCGTTTGCAACGAGAGAGCCGTGCGCGGAAGGGAAGTTACTACTAGCCCGCGCGAAGTGATTTCAGAGGAGCGAGATATTTCAGACTCCAGAAATGGTGAAATAAAGCGGCCGACGCGTTGCGCTGTTCATGGCTCGTTATTATGCTATACGCCTTGTACCACGTGGGTTCACGAGGAGCCGCGAAATACTGGAGCGAGAGGGATGAGAATGAACGAGAGTAGGAACGAGACCGACGGAGGCGCTGAGTCTTGAGAAAATGAGAAAGGGACGGGAAACGCGATGAGAGACGTACCGTGGTGCGAAAGGGAAGAACGTCGGATAAAAACGAAGTCCAAGTGCTGAATTAGACGATGCATAAAAGGAAGGGAATGTTCTACCTGAGAATAAAGAGAGAGAATGAAGAAATGAGAGCTTGCCGTTGCGAAAGGGAGCGAATAAATTTCCTATTAGACTCCCGGCGCGGCTGCGTCGATATTATTCAACCAAGGTGTGTTAGTCGCAAATAATACCTAGAAAAAATTATTTACCTCATGTAACATTTATATTTACTCAATAATATTCAAGTATAATCGTTAGATCGTAAATTAATTATATTATTCGGTAAGACTTATGCGAAGCGCAGTCTTACGTAAACATAGTCTTGTAAATGATCGAAACGGGAGCTGAAAACGGGGGATGAAAACTAGCAATTTTCAATGCCAACGTTATTTCCGAATAACGGGTGGTGAACCAGAATCAAAGGGCATGCACACGGAATGCAGGAAGCAGCGGGATAGCACGAATCAACTCAAATAAGTCGCGACGGGTCGGATAATGAGAATAGAGGTCGACCAGGGTGAGGAGATCGGGCAAAGGGGCGTTATGCGAGCGAGTCGCAAAAGAGGCGAGCTTTCGAGAATCCGAAGCACGGCAAACAAGTGAAAAAGGGGGCGGGAAACGCGCGTACATAAAGCATCTCGCGCTTCGGGGATTTCGCGACGCGTATTTGCCAGTGGCTGCCATAAATGCCAGAGAAGAACCATAAATAGAGGCGTGAGCGCGTTGTCGGACAGAACGGACGGAATTCTCGTTATTCCGCAGTGTTGTAACCGCACGACGAGTGGGAACTACGCGATTTCCCATTCGCGTCCACGATGATAATCTTTCGGTATTATGCGAGGAGCCCGGGACTTCCGGTTGTTCCAAATTCTTTTCGCCCAGAAGAGAACCACGAATCTTCGTCTCTCTCTTTCTCTCTTCGTGTATTCTTCCGTTTGACCTCGCTCCGAGCGTGCTTCCACTCGAAAGCCGAAGCGACGAAAATCGAGGCAGCATGGTGAGAAATGCCACATTGCGGAGGTGTTTTAACGCGGTTCACTGCTTCTCAGCTATGCGAGCTTTTCATGAGCAATAGCGATAGACAAGGTCGTAGTTTATTTACGGATAAAGTATTATTAATATAATATGAGAAGATACCGCTTAAGAGATTAATTATGAGAACGTTAATGTCACTTTGTTCGTAACGAAGCTTAACCCTTTACCTTCTATCTTTGTCCAAGCTTTTTAATTATACGTTGTTTTTATGTCTATCGTATATCATTTCTCTACCACTCGCGTATCGAAAACATATTTCTCTCGCAATGATATACGCGTTTATACACTTTTCCCGAATTGTGGGCCAGCGCGGTCGTACAGATAAATGAGATCATAAATGAAAACTTATTTCGAATCGTAAATGTCGTGGGATGGCTGGAATTTAAAAAAAAAAAATGCAGCCGTACTCGAAATCCGGGCGTTGATATTTTGACGTTCGTCCCATAAAGTGCATTAGTGACGATGTGCATCGGTGAACGCTCGTGATATTTTTTATCACCCTCCATCCTCGTGCCCTAACTCTCGCGTGCTCGCCGTTCCTTGCTCGCTTTTTTCGAAATGGTCGACTATTGGATTACTTACATACGCTTCGTCGACTATAAACTTAAAATGTCATGCCGGTCGACAATATGCGGGAAGCAGCGGGTAAGGGTCGTGAAAAATGCAGGTCCACACTACTTCCGAATTGTCGATGTTGCAGACACATTTTTGTCTTCAGTTAATTGGAAAATATCATAGTGCTTCTGGTCAAATTTACAGCGGCGGTAGGCGTTTATCGTAAGTCGTTGAACGTTATCGTTGAGATTTGCGATGCAAATACAATGAAGGTCGTAAATAAAATTGTAAATGGGCGACTTTTGTAACGCAAACTCGAGGATAGATCGCGACGAGTTAAATACGAAGAAGCACAAAAACCGTAAGTTTCATACTTCAATACTCTAACAGGGAACTACGTCGAATTCTGAAACGTAAGAGCAAATATCGCGTTACTACCGCCGTCTTCAAGACGATCGATTACATTCTTTATTCACAGCCATTAGTTACTTCGCTCTTAGCCGAGAGAGTTTCTTGATTAAATAGCGAGTTGTTACCGGAGGGTAAGAATACAATAGTATTCCACGTATACTCACAAAAGATAATCTGTCATATGCATATACTCGTTCCATCGTAGTCTCCTCCTCGGGTCCGCGCAATTTCATCCAATTGATCACGTGGATCAAGAGGCTCAATGGATGAAGTCAAACTCGCGGATACGCACTCTTCTCTCGTACATTCTCGCAGATAAAGGGTACGTGACGGTGAGAGTCATATGTCATTCAGAAGTCGTTCCGCCGCGCCACGCTTCTTGTTCACGAGAAAAAAAAAGAAAGGATTTGTTCGCCCTCTTCTCGCAGTTCTCGTCGGAACACTTCGGACTCGGGACGGCCATTCTGCGGGTAAGTCCGATCCATCAATGCCCGCCGAAGCGAAGGCCCTGGTACCGGCCGAATTTCCCGCGAGGGCCACTGCACGGCCCGCGGGCCGCCAACGTACGGGAAACTCTCCGCCGGAATTATGGTTCCCTTATGCTCCCATTACCGAGCCATCTACGATTATGTTCGCGCAGGTTTCAGCCCCGCTCGCGCTCCCTCCCACTTCACTTTACGGATTTGCCCTCGCAAACAATCTCCGTAGGGCATTTTTGGCCCTTGATGGATGTTGACCTTTTAATAGGTCTCTCGCTCGGAGAGGAGCCCACGTTTGCCGTTGGACACGCTGTGCGCGTGCGTGTGTGTGTGGGTGTGTTTGCCTGTGTGCGTTGACTCGGGTGAGATTTGATGGACAATATCGTAATGCAGCCGCCGAAATAATTTCGTATCGGCGATACTGGCTGCCGAGGATATCCTTGACCGATGATCGATGCTGACGTTTACGCGTTATCGTCAATGGAGGAGCAGATGACAGCAAAGGGGAGCTTGTATTTTATTTACAATTCTGTTACCGGAAGAGCGATTATATCAGTGTACACAGCTACCGGGATATGCACACTTTGCCGAATTCATTTTAATCGAATACATTTGCGCTGATTGCTCTTTTATGCCGTGTACCTTTCCCGTAACATGTATTTCACATTTTGCAAAGATACACTAACATGGTGAAATGTAATTTAATTTTTTTCCGCGATTACACGTGTACACATTCAAGTTAACCAATTTATTTCGCTTCAATAACGATGATATAATAAAACTTATCGATCCGAATAAAAATCAATTTAAACTTTATACAATTTGCCATCAAATTCAATTTCGTATGTTATCGCGCTGCAAAAATTCTTATTGATATAACGTGGTCCGGATCGCAAGAGTTGTAATTGAAATTTGTGTAGGTAATTGTCATAAACTGTACGTGCAGATTGTATTCTAGACACACGCATCCTGTATGCTTACATTTGACATTACCAATGATCAATAGGAGTTAGTCAATGTTCATGCGTACGTTTGATGGAAGATCGGTAGCTAACGTTCTACGTTACCAAATCGCGTATAACTAACTTGCATTTCAGGCTATGCCCAGCCTACCCGATTGTCCTGTTTCCGTAGACATGATATCTGTCTTCCTTATTCCATGTTCTACGCGCAACACTCATATTATGATTCGCAACTCGATGATATTCACTCCTTATTGGTACGGCATATACGACTAGGACGTACAAGTTGATCACATTGCGTGCCACATCGAGTGCATCCAATAATATCGCATTAAATTGCTAGGGGATAAATCTGCAACGGGCAATCCAAACGTGCATTTATCTTTCACGCTGTGCTGGTGGCCATTTTTCTCCTCGACGCCCTTTTGCCGCCCCATATCATATTTTATATCACTGGATATAATTTCTCCGTGCGCCTCCCATATGATATTAACGCTTGGTATTTGAAGATACAACATTCTGCTGAAATTGTACATATATGTGTATATATATATATATATATATATGTATGTATATATATTTATTTATATCAAAAATATTAATAATGTTAAAAAATGTTAAAGTGAAATAAAGCTAAATGACAAATCACTTAAAAGTTAATTTAATTGAACGTTTCCTAAATTTATGAGTTATTTAAGAAATATTTACAATTTTAATCAAGAGAGATAATTAGATTATTGTTTTAAAGAATTTATCTAATAAAACAAGACATTGATAGATATATTGATAGATTTAATTTTAACGTCAAGGAACAGGCGAAATAATTTATTTAATCTGGATTTTTAGCAAACAATAAATAAATAAATTTGGAGATTTACTCATTTTAAATAGAAAAGCTAAACAAACTTAAATAAAAAATCATCCGTATGATCCAGAATAAATTAACATTGATGTATTGAATAAAAATTTAATTATTTTCATTTACTTTTATTTTAAATTGGAATAAATTAAAATAGAGTTACTTTAAATTACATATACATAAAAATAGATGTAAATAACACACACATACATACATACATACAATATTTAGAAACGACGTATATTTGTAATTAATTAACGAATTGATATGTTTAAAGATTCTTTAAATATTTATATCATTTGGTTATTTTAAACGAATACCTTCATTACGATGTCGATACATTCTTCTCTAAAACAATGCAATTTTATTTTCCTTTCAGATCCTAAATTCAAGGAGCCAATAGCCAATGTAACCGCGCCGGTCGGAAGGGAAGCTATTCTCTCCTGCGTAGTTCAAGATCTCGCCGGATACAAGGTAATTCGAATTTTTATGGATACGTATAAGTGCTCTATCGATCGATTCTTTCATTGTAGTATGGCACATCGTTAATGTGTCAATTAAACCTGTCACATCTTTGTATTTATGAGATATTTAAGAAATACAAATTCTTCCAAAAGTCGTTTTTCATTTTCCACGTTTTAATTAACGCGAATATATAATTAAAGCTTTCTTTAATAATTCTAAGCTCTTATGCAGTTATTAAAAAATCAATTATATCTCAACACTTTATTTTTTTTTGTGAATGAATCAACACGCTTATTATCAATAATTTTAGAATCGATTTTAATTAGAGAGATCAATGTACTGAAAATATTTGAAAATTAAGAAATAGTACAATAATATTTTTTTTTTATTGTAATGTTATTTTATTTAATGTTTAAACTTTTGACAAACATAATCTGTTTACCAGCTCATGTATTTTCATACCTCAAGTTTTGCTTTGAGGGATCATAAAATGTGTTTTTATAGCGTACTTATGAGAATAATTCATGAATAAGTAGTTACGAACTAGCTGCGAAATTCTGCGCGTCCATTTCACAGCACCGCGAATGCCCCCTATGATAAGAAGTAATTAAACGGCGTTAAGTCACTTTAAATGACGCGATAGTTTCGTAATAGTTTTTTATTAATATAAAAATAGTACGGATACAGGTTAATGAGTAGCAATCTGACAAAATCTTGAGCTAATGTAAATAACACTGGTCGACAAAAATTCAACAATTTTTGGCCTTAAAGAAAACGAAGTTGTTTCTGATAGATTTTGATGCGCTGACTACGAATCTGGCCGCAATAATTTTGTATCACGTCAAGTTTTTGAGATATTCTAACTTAAAGGTGCAAAAAAATGAGGTTTTTGGTCATTTTCAACGATTTATAAAATGTCTATCAATTTTTGTTCAGCATCCAGCCGAATGTCACATTAAAGTGTTATTCTTATCCTTTCCAATGCATATTCGAGTGCTATGATCCAGCTTTGTTTTGCTGAAATAGAGCAAATTGAATTTTTTGTTTGTTCTAACTTAAAAGTGCAAAAAATCTCATTTTTTGCACTTTTAAGTTAGAATATCTCAAAAACTTGACGTGATATGACATTTTTACGGCCAGATTCGTAATCAGCGCATCAAAATCTATCAGAAACAACTTCGTTTTCTTTAAGGCCAAAAAATGTTGAATTTTTGTCGACCAGTGTAATCACAAATATCGTTAAGTAATCTACATTATCTGTAATATTTTTATCATTTTTACATATTGTTTGAAATATTTCTGTCATGTCAAGTTAAATTATTAAGAACAAAATCAGAAATTTTTTACATACAGTTATATAACGTCTAAAAGTAAAGTAATACTCTCAGTAGTTGTATAATCAATTCTATGCTATTATTTTTACATACCGTTGATACTAGTAAATTTTACATTAGCGTATAAAAGATATGATGTATTACGGATTAAAACTACTCATAGAAATATTCTGGAATAAAAGAGAATCCGGGACATTATACAATGGGTCGAGTTGTTTAACCCATTGACCTCGTTAGCAAACCACGAAAAAAATTAAATGAATTTCTAGCTTTCTCCGGCGCTCTTTGCACACTGCCGCACTTTAGACAGCCTGAAGAATTCTCCCGTGCAGCTGAAGCAATTAGTTAATTAATTAGTAAAATTACGTGAAGAAGTATAAAAATGAATACTCATCGTGTACAAGCTAGAACGATCTTATTCAGTCTTTATTCGCAATTTCGGTTCAGCTGTCGTCAGCTAAAGTGGGTTTAGCGACAGTGTTATGTAGGTAATGACTTTCGCGAAGTACTAATTAGAGAATGAAAACCACGTGAAGTAAGAACAGCGTCTCGAAGAGGAATTTGATAAAGTTTCTGTCTCGAGGATCGGTTGCTCATCAGTCTTCCACTTTCTCTATTAATATGTAATAGAAATGTAAATACTCCAATAACTCATAATGTTATTCGAATAAATTTAATAATATTTATTTTTACTTTATAACCGTAAGTTGATTTTGCATCGGTATAAGTTTCGTTCGTCAAATAAGTGTCAAAATAATCATACAGATTTAGTATTCTCAACCATATGCACCGCATAAACTTTTCATGAATTTGCTGTAACTGCCATATAAAGTTTGCACATAAACTTTCATTAAAATAAAAGGTTACATTTTTATCCGTTTTCTAGTTGGCGTGTACGCGAAGTTTGGTTATAAATAAGCTTTGTATGAGAGATTTTTCCAAGCATATATTTGTTTAGCATTCGAGGTAGTAGAAAAGCACGACCAATAAGAAAGTCGTGAAGAAAGGGAGGTGCCATTGCAGTGTAAACGAAAAGGCGTTTCAAACAATAGGGCATTAGCTTTGTGAACTGTAATGAAAGTGCTTGCTACTTTGTTCACATTAAATACTACTTGTGTTACGAGCTGCACAATGAATTATAATTGCTGAAAAATGTTGGCGAAGGAATGCTTTTGAAGAAGTTCTGTAAAAAGCTTTCGGTATATTAAGTTACTCTTCATTATTACATTTTACTATATTGTAGGAAAAACCATGAAAAACTTTATATAAATGTATGTATATATGTATATGAAATATATACATATTCGATTGGAACAAAAGTTCGTAGTGTTTTTTAAAATTCCAAGACAAATATTTAGATTGTTACATAGATTTACTTAACTACATACATATTGCTGCGTACTTTTGTTCCAACAATATATAATTGTGGTCACTTATTCTGTATATAAATTTTGTTTGCGTATATTACACAATTTAATTACATAATTTAAAGAGCTCGTTAAGATGACGGTCGCAAGCAAGATAACACATACATCAAAATCACAAATGTGACATTTGGAGTCACAAGCATGATATTTGAAGCTCAAGCTATATACACGTATCATTTTATACTAAACAGTTAGTATGTATTGTGTTTTGCGTAACAATATTCATGGTTTTATTATAATCATTTGCTGATATTGCTCTTAACATAATTATTAATATTTCATATTTCTTGTATTAAAGGAATTATTATATATTATTACAGTTAAGTGTTGAATTTTTGATATTTGAATAATATTTGACACTGTGTTCTAATTTAATTGTAGACTATTATTATATAGAAAAAATTCTATTGTTACGCACAAAGCATTTTTGTTAAATGGCATTTACAAATATTGTATCTTTCTGATCAATTAGAAGCAATATCAAAATAATTGTTTCATGTATGAGGATTGCAATTGAATATACCTATCTGTCGTTCGCGCTGTGGCTTCCGCAACGTTTGAATTACATTCCATCAATCGAGAATTAATTGAGGGTTGCTTAATTAAGGGGCGATATAGGTTATTTGGCTTTTAATTGTCGATCCTATCGTAAAACAGCTCGGCGTAACAATGGTCATTATTCTTAGTTAACTTAGTAAAGTTGTACTGCGTAGATAAGAGCTTTACTCAATGATTAATTGTTACATCTTTAAATAAGTAATGTATTAGCGTGCATCATTTCGCACAATAATCGCGGAACAGCCAGCTACTACGAAATTCGAAGAATAGTAGCATCTGCAAGAGCGAGAGAAGATTTATACGCGATGAAACGGCGTACTGGAATCGCGAAGGATCGACAAGAGGAAAGGTATTGAAAACTATTCATCCTGCGCCGGTTCGTCCAACATGAAATTCAAATCGATGCATTTATAGAGACCACGCGGACCCGTCCACGGCCGACATTGCTTACGTGGGGACGACGTGGGGTTGGTCATAGGGGGATAGAGGAGTCCGAGGGGTGGGTGGGATAGGGCGGAATAATCGCGCCGTTTATAAGCCAGCGGTGCGTCGGTCGGTGTTCCGGCTATGCATTAAGATGACGGATAACAGCCGCAGCTATGCCGGAAGGCTTGAATCGTCACGATGCGGAGATAACGACGCCTCTCCAGGCTCGTCGCTCCTCGTTTACGTGATACGCGCCGCGGACATTAACCCTTTTACTTCCCCAGGTGACGCGATATTCGCACGCGCGCCGTGCATTCCGTCAGTCGCATCAGGCATACCGGATTTCAAATGTTCCCCACCATTGATCGCGAGTGTACAGATATCGCACTGCTTACCTTACAGCCACCAGTATACAAATATGATAATATTAATGTGTGACAGTAGGTGTAATTATGTATACCCGGATTCGCCAAGTGTTGCGATCAGTCTTCATAATAAAGAAATGAGCTCCGTTTTCAGTTGAAGGCCTAAATGATCTATATAATCTATTCAATCTCTCGAAATTTACTTTGCTAAACGTTTTAACGTTTTAATTAGTGGAAACTCGTACACTATTATTGTCTTGCTTTTGAAACAATTACATCTTTTCGATCGACCATGCATTCGACAGGTTGCGCGACAGAACTAGGGCATTCAGTATAGCAACGCTATAATAGATGTTCATGAAAGCAAGACTAAGTTATGGCCCCAGGATATAATAATGGGTTGACCGGGTGATTGAGCATAGTCTTCTCAAGATTATAGTTTCAACCGAGAGCTATCAACTCCGCTTGGATTTTAATTGCGAAGTTTTGGCCCGCGCATTCGGCTCTTCGACTCGAATAACCGTGACTCGTTAATTAATGCCTGACTGGACTTAGAGTCGCATAGCCGATTACTGTTCGGTTCCTATAATCGCTCCTTTCGATCGTCGTCTGTGATTCAACTCTAATTATGAGCTGAAACACATACAACTGTTCGAAAACACGACAGGCAGCTTCACGTCGCAGCACAGGTTAATTTTATTAAAATAACTAGATAATAACTAACTAATTGCGTCGCCTCTGGCTTAGCTAAGTGTGACAATGTAACTTGGTTCATTAATGATAACGGTACGTTAATTATCGGCGAATTTAACGGCGCGCGGTATCTTACACGAACTGAAACTTGGAATAATATGAAGTAGATCAAAATATCAATGTGCCTAATGCACCCGAGGTACGATACGCTCATTACTCATTCATCGTTTTACTCTTTAACGACGAATAATGGTACTTCATTATGATAACGTTCAGCAATTGATATTCAGCAATCGATGGCGTCGACCGACGGTGGTCCGACTTTCTTCCAGGTTAAGTCGACGATCTAATTGGCACTTGAGATCACGATCGTTGTATTTCTTCACCGTATTTCCCAGCGACTTATTTTATCGACGATTTATATTCCGACGACGGGAAAGCGAATTTACACGTCGTCGAGAGGAGTTGCATCTGGCAGTCGCGGATCAATCTGAATTCGCAAACACCGCCGTCTCCGCGTTCCATTTCGTCTGCCTGCAGGCCGCCCCGACTCATCGGCTTTCGGGCCATAGGGCTGGATTAATCATGGTCCTCTGTAAGCACTGATGCATCCGCTAATCCGGGACTCTCTCACTCGATTCAACCATTTCTCCGGAACGATCTACCGTGCCATTATATAATGGTGACTGGATTCGCCGGATTAAATCCACAAACTATTAACTCTGTAACTGCCTCAATGTACCAGTGTACTTGGCTGAGCTCCGATTCTATTTGTTTCAGCTGTCCAATCGCAATCGAGAATAGGCGAAAAACAGCGGTAAATGAAGGCACTTATCGCCGCTTATTTTTACTGTGAAAATATCATTGTTAACCCGCTGCGCGTATATACACATATATATATTCTCTCTCTGCCTCTCTATTAAAATATTTTATATTTTCTGTACTATCTGTTTTTGCACTTGTACATGGAAAGCTGTGTATATTCTGTTGACATCCATTTTTACTGTTTTTCGTAATTGAAAATAATTGTAAAGGTAAAGAAACCTAACGTTCGATGCATGAAAAATTGCATTAATTTGTAAAATGTACTAACTACGTTGCTTAAATGGATAGCTGATGAAGTTAAAAGTTTTACGAGACGAACCCCTTCGGACCCTCGGTTGTTCTCAACCGTGACAGGGCACAAGCCCGTAACTCTTAGCAACCTTGTAAACGTATAATCGATCTCGCTAATTAGAAAGCAAACGCGATTAATGGAGGGGAACATACAATTTTTTACTCTGTCTCGACGCAATAATGTTATCACAATAGCGTAGTCTAATGAATTTTATAATGTTATTGGACGAATTTATAATGAGAACGTAAAAGAGAAAGAGCGAAATTTGATTTTATTTTATCGATATTAAAATAAATATGCAAGTGCATGAACTTGAATTGTCTATTATGAAAGTTTAACGTTTGACGATTGAAGGGCAGCGCGAACACTATTTACGGCCATTTCGTCCGCGAAGTCGAGAGATTCTGCGACTGCCGCTTGCAGTCGATATTAGACCGATATTCATGAAGTAAATATGCATTTAGATAGAGAATTAACGTGGCAGTTAGCCTTGCCTTTGGTCTATAGCATGTTGTATAATGAGTGTAAAAGGGCACAAAGGAATGATGTCGCTGGAATTTAGAGCATCCGCTGAAGATTCACAAGATTCGCGTTCGCGAAATATTTCACGATGGTAAATTTGATGACAATGATAAAGGAACATTTGCAGGATTATTTCGCCATTTGACAGACCCGGAATTGTAATGTAATTTAATCGGGGTGGGAAGGGCAAAGGGAACGAGCAAAGAAAATGTAAATCTCCTATCGCGACGCTCGCGAGATCGATATGCATTTGGAACGCAGATTACCGAAACGATCAAACTCCATTCTTTTGCGGTGTATAATTTTTGCGCGACATAAAGCTAGATAATTCGTTAATTGAAGAATCGTATTCGTAATCTCCGGAGATCACGGACGCCAGATATAAATAGTCGATATGTCAACGTCACGAAATTAAAGAACCGACGATTCGTTGAGAGGTCAGCTACTTATAATCTCATTTAGTCTCGATCCTTCGCGTTTGTTCACGTCAGAAATGAATATCGGAGTTGAGTGCGGTCACCCGTAATATATGCGATATACACGTTACGTTTATACCGGATTAGTCAGTCAGTAGAATTAACTAAATTTGAATATCATCGGATGAATATGGTTTAATGCAAATTATGGGATACTCAAAATTGTGGCAACGTTTACCGCGTATCGACAAGTATGCGTGTTGTATACGCATATTGTATAAGCGTGTTGTATACGCATTTTGCATACGCGTGTTGTGTACGCCATTATTGCGTATATTATTGCCAAAGATACTTTTCGTGTAAAAATGCTTCCATTTCGCCTTTGCTTATATTTCGATTAATTAAGCTCTTTTAGCAAAAACGCAAACGTGTCTAATCTCTGGCTAATGGTACGTTGCTACAGGCGGCACAATTTGCTGCATAATTACTACAGAGATTTGGAACACAGGGAATCCAATGTTGTTTGCCGTTCCCGCGTTGTTGCGGTCTTCTTTCGGATACCCGCGGGACAAATATCCATTTAGATCGTGCATTAGCAGGACGATTAGGTTTAATCCTCTCGACCTTTTGCGTATTAACTGGAAGCTAAAGGTTGCCCAAAAGATTCGACGCGACGTTTTATCTTGTAGAAAATATTAATTCACGGTATCGTCCTTCCATTTAAATAATCACGAATAATAATTACGCCCGTGACATTTACATTCATTAAATTGCACGGTCGAGTTAAAATTGCGCTCTAAGAGAAAAATGCAAAAGTGTAACGGCAATATTAATTAAAGTTCGCAAAAGGTATCTTTTTTACGTTGTCGAGAGAAAAAGAGAAGCTTCTGACCTAAGTTAAAAATATGCCACAAGCTTTCCAGGGCGATAGAAAAGTCAGTCTCGTTGCTCGCGTCACGCATGCATTTAGATCGTGCATTAGCGGCGCAATTAAGTTTGAACTTTATCCCTTTGCGCGTAAGCGAAACGAACAGATGCAATTTTGATAACGGGAGCTAATATCGAATCGCTCGTAAGGACGTATGGACGAGCGTGGTCTGCCGGATTCGCGCACGTATGACATTTTGTACTGACATTTCGAGGAGAGCCTCCGGGGACCGTCGTGCCTAATGCTGCAACACCCGTCGACTACTTTGGAGACCTTAATTACCTTAATATCCCTATCGTTATACCAGGTTACTGTACCATGTTACTCGCGTGTTAGTCCCTTGCGCCAATTGCGCCAACCGGACACGTTTCGTCGGCCGTTTGGCTCCTTCTTCCAACCGCTTGTAATACCAATTTCCACTTGTATTACTATCATTCGGTCTTTTTCCGAGTTCTCATGCGAGACTTAGATGCGTGCATTTTTTAATCCTTAAACACGAGTGGGTCAGAGAGACCCCATATGAAGTTTCGAACGCTTACTGTGTAAAGATGGAAGAAAATAGGAGGTTCGGACTAGGAGGTAAGAAAAGTTTGAAATCTCCTCTTTCGATTGATATGGTTGATCAACTTTATTGGTCAACTAGAATTCAAACGGCACGCCAGCAAAGTTTTGTTGGGATCTGTGGGACTACCATTGTGTGTAAGCAAAATTTTTTTTATGAGTATTTTATATAAAAAAGCTGGACAAAACACGTTCAAACAGGTCCGTTCGCGGATGTTACTCGCATATACTCTGTCTAAAATTAGAATACTTTATAGTGCTGTAGAAAAGGGAGCTTTTCCGAAATATATCATGAAACACATCAATTTTCAATTTTAGACACGAATTAATCAAAAATACCTCATATTCGTCTTGTTACATAAGTATATTTTTTTAATAGAAATGACAATGACATAATTTTTTTTTTGAAAGTATGACTGTTGAGCTTTAAAACGCCGTATTGTAAAGTCCTTAAAAGTTTTTTGTTGCAAAGATATGATTTTTTTTTAAAGTGGATTTTTAGATACCAAAAATACCTCATATTCTCGTTGTTACATAATTATACTTTTTAAAAGGAATGACAATGGCATAATTTGTTTATAAAGTATGACTCTTTAGCTTTAAAACGCCGTATTTGAAAATCCTCAAAAGTTTTTTTGTTGCGAAGATATGATTTTTTGAAGGAAAAGTGAATTTTTGACCAATTTCTCATTTTTGCTTAATGGTTTTTCCTTTATAACTTCACAATAAATGATTTTTCGGCAATGCCGATTGTGCAGTCATATTATGAGATTCTGAACTTTTATTTAAAAAAAATTGTTGAAAAATATTGATTGTAATCAAAGGTATAGCTTCTCAAAATTGAAAAAGTCTTCCAGACCTGAAAACGTGTTTCTATATTTTACAGGATCGGTGTGTTTAAGGGTTAAGTGACGTAATGTCAATTTCGAAAATGAACTTGATACGGCGCGTGATCTCAGGAAACGGAACCGTGCGTAAAAATAACGAGCACTTAATGTTAATGCGAAACGTATGTATCACGGATGTTTCGAATTGAACATATTTATGAATTATATGCCAATTCAGTCCGATTCTAATGAAGTCACCATCGAGATTGAAATAACTTTATATCAGGTCGTACAGAAAGTTTCGTATCTGAAAGAGACTTTACTCAAGGTAAAAGTAAGCCAGAGGGGAACACTTCAGCATCCGGAAGGGAAGGCCACGGTGGCTCGACGGTGGTTAGCGTTTCGCTAACTTTATTTCAATGCAGCCCCGGGAACGAGGTGGAACGTCTGCTAACGGTGATGAAATCCCGATCCCCCAAAGTGCATCGTCGTAGAATGCATTTCCGTCATTCGAGCCGATTATCCGCGCTCGCAGTAAGACCTGGTGAAAAAAAACACGAAAAAAGAAACGTAACGTCGTCCTCTCATAAGGGCGAATGGGAAAATGGCGTATTGGAATTCAATTCCGCGCGAAATTATATCAAGCCGCGGATCGCCGAGGCGGCGCCTGTTTGCACGCGGGCTTAGTTAATATTCCGCGAGAGCAAGAAGCCCGAATTTCGGAATTGCTGTGGCTTCATTTCGTTTGAACTCAGCATTGCGGATTCGTGTGCATGTACAGTATCTCGCGACGTTTGCGTGAAGATGCAAATTTACGACGGATCGTTGCCAGGAAGATTACCGTAGTTTGAAGTCCTTTGTCCTGTGCGATCTGAAATTTTCCGTTGAACACGCTTTTTATCGCGCTAAAGCGAGATGGAAAAATTTCTGAAACTTGTTTCATTAATACCTACTTTACACGAAAATGTAGCACTGCGAGCGCCTGGAAAATTTTAAAGTTTTCGCGTTGCTCTCTGGTGCAGAGAAACTAATTGAGAAAAATGTTGACGGAAAAAAGATTTGCAGTTCGATGACAGAGCAGCGCGAAGTCAATGGTAACGACTAAAGTAATTTATCGAAACAACTTATCGAATATTCACGCGACGATTCTCTTGCACACAATCCTCTGATAATTCCAGAATATGAGTCATAGAGAAACATAAAGTACGCAACAAGAGAGAGAAACTCCCTCGTGATCCATATCTCGTCCGAAGGTTTATGAGATCATGCAGCGGACTAATTAAAAATGATAGCTTCCACTGATTTAAGGCGCGCGAGCCGCGGGATTTTCTTTCACGCGGCTCGAATGCTGCGAATGTGGAGATATATGATCCAAGATGGACTTCTCGTGTAAGGTCGTAAAACTCGTATACGCGCCTTTCCGAACTCTCATCGAGGCTATCGTCGTCATCGCCGTATTTGCCATATTTGCCGACACGTATATACCTCCCTGAAAATTAATTTTACGAATCTAGTCTAATCTCTGTTCTCTCGCGAGACGAGCCTGATCCCCGACGACTGTCGATGGCCGTAAGATTGCGATCACGTTCGAACGAGCAAAGTTCGTCGAAATCTCTGCTTACGCCTCCGTACGAGTGGACCTGTCAAAAACTTCGGGGTCCGCTGTACGAGAAACAGCGAGCAAACAGGCTGCGATTCGGAGAAAGCCGGAAATTGAGAAGTAGAAATTGAGCCGAATGTTTCTTGGGATAGGAAAACGTTGGGACGTCGGGAAAGTCGGGAAAGCCATCGCGCAAAACAAGTTTATGCCGAATGCACCGATGTGTGCACGGCCTGTGTACGAGTCTAGAAGATTTCTCTGGGATTGCAGCTGTACTGAAAGCCGTAATGACGTTATTAGCGCTATTAGAGACGAACGTTCTTTGTGCGTTAAGAGAGAATGTTATCAGTAAAGAGACCATTTCATGAAGATTACGTTACACAAAGGGCATAATTACAGGATTGCTTGCTATTTAAAAAGGAAAATTGCGCCGAGCTATTGTTGAGATTAAATTTTTTGACAGAGATTTCGATAAGGGGGTCCCAAAAACTTTAATAAGCAGAGTGCCACGGCTTCATCGCCGTTTCATCCAGTAAAATCGTGTGAGACTTGTGCGAGAGCGAGAGGAAAATGCGGAGTGTGACACATAGTCGCCGACGCGGGCCGGGTTCTCGGAGTCTCCGTAAATTACAGAAACTCGCGCGATGGTCGCGGCCGTAAATACTTGGTTATCATAGTCGGCGGAAGCACGACGGGGGCATTATACCTGCATTCACGTTCATCGTGGTCAGAGATGGCGGCACCACGCTGGACAGGGCGCTCAACGTTTCCATTCATCGGTGTGGATATCAAATGCAATAGTTCATGGCGGTGCTTCCGACTAGGTGGTCGACCAGTCCTCGACCTCTACCTCCTCTCCTAATCCAACCATCCAGCGTTTCACACCGGTCCCTGGCAGATTTACAGGCGCCTGGCTTGATATCTGCATCCGAGAGTCACCCGTACTAGACACACGTGTTCCGAATCCCCTCTCTCCCTCTCTCCCCCTCACCCCCTATCTTTCTCTATCTCGATCCCCTCTCCCCCTGTACTTTCCGTCACACTGCTGACTTTGAAGCGGCGTCATCTGAGATAATTAACCGAGTAATTGACGCGGTCGAATGTGGGATTAAAGGTCGACGGACAGCTGAGAGACGGTTCGCTAATGAACCTTGGTCCTTTCGTTCTCAAGTATCCTTCAGATTAACGAGATGTATCAGACATTACTATTCTTTCATTTTTTTCTATTTTTATGAGCACATTTTATTATTTATTTATTTATTTTGACATAACTAACTTTTTTCTAGATGAGCAAAGTTAACAATAATATAAAAAAATATTAAAGATACATTACATAATAGAATTAAATTATATTAAAACCTATCCAAGTTTATCGAGCAGAGGAACTCTTTCATTCGTCTACAATCTTTGTCTAATAACATTAGAATACTACGCGCAAATCTAACGGACACGTAATTATCCAATGATCTATGTGGATGGCACTCAGTATGTCTTTTTTTTTTGTTTCTTTTCTGTCTCGCTTAGCGAGGAGAGAAGAAAGCTCACAAGTAAATTTTTAACGCTTTTTCAAAAACTTTTACATCGAAGGAATATGCAACATATAATTTTTATCACAGATGAAAGCTATTTTTCCCCTTCTTTTTACACTACCTGAGTGATAAAGTATCACTCGCCTTCTAGATGACATCCTAACATCGGCCGTGTATCACGGCCACGTGGAGTGATAAATAAAATATCATACTCCTTATAGTGCCCTATAAAAGGTTGATATCTGAGCGCTACCATGGCAGCGCGAAGCATCTCCAGCGCGACATTTATTCACGCTGCTGAAACAGAGAACGGGCTGTTAAAATTGCAATCGCACGAGCTAGTCCATCAATGAGCAAATCCGCGATTCGCGAGTGAGCCAGTCAGCCAGCCAGCCAGCCAGCCAGCCAGCCAGCCAGCCATCCGAATTTCATCACGCGCAAATCGGACTGTTAAGAAAAATCTGATTCCACGCTTGAAAAGCCCGTGCGAGAGCTATTCACCACGTAACATGGTAGGGGGAGATGGTTGCATTTGGTGCGCTCTTGTAACTTTTTGCGCGCCTTTTGCGAACGCGATGCATGTTACGTTCACGGCCGGACATCGGACGCGTATATTCCCGCCTGTGTTCTCGCGGCGTTAGTAACATTCGCGCATCCCGTAGCGCGCTCGTTGCATTCTCTGTCTTCAAAGGTGCGGGATAATGGAATTGCTATTTCAATGCGCAAACATTTATTCCCGCGGATATCGTTCACGTTATACAATAATTTCTGGGATGACATGCATGTGATGTTTGGCGCCTGGCGCCCCGGGGGCGGATTCGCGCATTTTGCCCCGGCCGAGGGAGCATGATTACTTTAAAGAACGCCGGAAGCAACCCTCTGCTCTCTTTTTTCTCCTTCCCTCTTCGTTCGCGAGCTCGTCTCACAAAGAATGCGCGCCGATCCCGTAATCGAATGTTAACGCTCGGGAAAAAGCGTGCAGCGCGAGCGCAAACGGTGGCGTGGTGGAAAAAAATGTTAAGAATGCTTCGTTGATTTATTTAATGTCAATAACGTCTGCCTCCACGCGGATACAGCGGTGGCGCGATGGCGGTGTAATGTAAAGAGCGCGTAGCGATGGAACAACGTTACACAAGCTTTTCTTAATTAATTCGCCGATTGTTGTACAACATGTTGTACGTTATAGGACACGATGGGCAACGATACGCGGAGCACGTCACAAAAGCGACAAAGGAAGCGTTTAATCGATGACGATACATCAGATTCATTACTGCCTCAACGAACCTGTCATTGCGAACTTGTCGTTCGAAAGTCTAGGTTGCTCGCTATAATTTGCCTAATAAGTCACTTCGTGACTTATATATAATTTCCATAAGGCTGTACTTTATCGCGGTTTATTTTGTACGACGTACCCATGGTTCGATACGCACGCCCGCCTCGCTAAATTACTATAAATTACTTGATCGACTACCCGGGCGCGAACAGTATGCAACACAGGGGCAATTCTGCGAAACTTCGTTATACGGGACACGGCGCGAATAACTCGCGAATAAAAGAGTATTAAACTGTAGGAATAATATAATAACGGAATGGCCGCCCGGATGATTCCGCGGTGTTTTATTTCTCCAACGGAACGGCCGCGCGGTGAAAAATTATAATTGATATGGACGGACCGGAAACCGAGGGGGAATAATCCGAAGGCGAATGCTGGTGGAAAGGTAGACGGCGGGAAAAGAATCGCCGGTCCGCTGAACTGGAATACAAAAGTCGGCTGGAGACTTATGAATTAAAGGATGTCGGTCTCGACCGCGCCGCGGAACGTTTCGCGGAAAAAGGGACAGCTCTTTTCCTTAACGAGAATGCACATCTCGAATGCTTATTGTTAACGTGTGATTAATGACTGCGTTTCATTACTGTGTTAAAACGCGTACTCTAATTTAATTGCTTTATTCTGTACAAATTTTAAAACGATTTAAAATTATGCACATTACGATTTTGCGACAAATTCACGTGGCAATACGACAATTTATTAATTGCATTGCCATTACTGAAACTAATTTCTAGATTGTGACTAGAATTAAAAATCGAAGAACACAAAAAATGGGACACACTTTGGGAACAAGTGGAATCGACCTTTTTGGATGGATTTATTAAAGTGATAAATAAATTATAAAAAATTTATTTGTAGCAGTAGCAAGATAACTTAGTAATAAATGCATATGATTTAATGATTATTTCAATCTATATCACCATATATAATTAGTCTGCTATTAACTTATTATTGATTAATGATTTAGATATTAATGCAGGTTTTAATATTGATAAATCTAGCTGCATAATCCGCTATTAACACGTAATATATAATCGGAGTCAGTATATTATTCACTAAAAGACAGCGAACAGATTGATTTCAGTGCTATACTTATAAGTATATCGCAATTAAAGAGCATATAAAAAGTACCGTCATCCTAATTACTGAAAGAAAAACGAGTATCATAGTCACTGATGATTATAAGTAGCACTGCAAATCAGCAAGATTTCGATTTACAGAATATAATAATAATATTTTTATTTTGTTTGTTTTTAGGTGGCATGGCTACGTGTGGATACGCAAACTATTTTGACGATAGCAAGCCACGTGATCACGAAGAATCACAGAATCGCGGTCTCCCACAGCGACCACCGAACGTGGTTCCTTCACATACGGGAAGTGCGGGAGTCCGATCGAGGCTGGTACATGTGTCAGATAAACACGGATCCCATGAAGAGCCAGATCGGTTATCTCGAAGTGGTCGGTGAGTAAAAAAAAAACTGCATCTTTTCCTTCGTTAACAAACTGTTTGCAATTATTCTGATTATTTCTGTCATTCGCATCTCGCAGAATAAAATTCATAGGATATTGATAATTGTTATGTGTCTCTTTATATTTTCTGCCGAGCCAAGCAAAGTTCGATTTATCATCTCTTTCATTTATATTAGTGTACATTTTTATTGTATCACTTATTATGTTACCATCTAACTGTCAACGGAAATTAGAACGAGCATAAATTATTGGTATAAGAAACTTAAAATAAAATCGCCTTAATTTTCTCTCGACATCAATTCTCATTCACTGCTTTTATCGCAGCCCGCTCATACCCGAGCGTTAGATATTCATTTAGCTACAAGAAGCTGATATCGAGAAATAAACGCGGCGCGCCGTTGAATCGCAACGCACGATATTACATGCGGAATGCATACAGAAATAACGCGTGCGTTTGTTGAAAAGGCAGCACAGAATCAGAAATCCACCAAACCAATACGAACTTCTGGCCGATGCAAGTTAGTCTGCGGGCCCCTTGGCTGGTACAACTTACAAAGTGGCTCTTGCCGCAGTTCGAAGACTGCCGCGAGTACTCCCGAACTGCAAAGCTTTAGTCGTACGTCGCTGCTCGAATGCACTCGCAAGTAGATTATACAGAATGCTAATAGGAGACCGCTTTCATCGGTTCCGTCGTTAAGACTTCGTTTCGGGTACCGCCGGGCGACTCACCCCTCGTTCTCCTCCACCCCCTTTCGTGTTACGATATCATAATCTTCTCTTGCTCCCTCATTTGCGATCTAACCGATGCCGTGTCATTCACTTTTCTCTTCCCCGTCTAATTTAAAGAAGTTTCTCAAGCCGCGGTTTCGCTACGTGCCCGCCATTCCTCTGCATTAATGATGAAATCTGCTAGAACGGCCGTTCACTGTTTAAGGTTTGAATACGGGCTTAATCCTTGCGCACATCGTGCGCGGGTAAGTGGCAATTTCCATAGATAATGTTACTCGTAATTGTACGGAAATAGGATGATGCGTTGGAGATATGCAATTGCGATGGTGTGGGTGCACGATCATGCAGGATGTATCCGAGTTGGAACTCGAATATGCACATTAAATAGCGTGGCTGCCGCTGGTATAATATTGGTATGAATGTGATATAGTAACGTATATTTCTTAGGCCTCCGATAAACTGTTCGGGTTGATTGAGGCATAATTCGTCGTGAATATCGCGACGATATTTTCGATTTATTTATCTGAATAAAATTCAATGTTTCTTCTTTACTGTTTTACAAATGAATCTTAATTTATTCAAATACGTATGTATAATGATGAGAGTAAAATAAATAGCGATACAAAGCAGCTCAATTCAGTTAATAGATACGTATTATTCATTTTATTATTAAAGAAGAGGAGAAAAGCTTTGCTCTCGTGCATTTGACATACTGCGGGAAAGCGCAAAATTTTTACCTTATCTTTTTATTTAATAATAATAGAAAGAAGAAAACTCATATTACATCATACAATATTATAGTAAAGCACATCGTAGTTATTGAAGTGAAATATAAGAAGTATCCGTGCTCTTTCTCGAGATTCCCTTATCGGCGATGCGGGCGATTCAAAACTCGTTATTTCTCGAATCTTTTTCGCATGCCTCAAAGTCGGCAAAAGAAAGGTTTTTCCTTCTCTTTCTCTCTCTCTCTCTCTCTCTCTCTCTCTCTCTCTGAGATATCCCCACGAGTTAGACTTTCTATAATGGCTTCTCGGTATTCATCTGCAGAGTCTATACGCATTTGCTTGTCGATACGATAATTAAATAAACTGACGGAATAACGATACGAAGCAGCTCGATTCAGTTAAGCCACTGAAGCGATAACAAGAGAGATTCGCGGAGATCGCAGAGATCCTTGTTCAAATATTATGCGTATTATAACATGATGTTGTGTTTGCGTACCGGAACAAATGGAGAGATACGTAATACAAACGTTTTCGCATTCCTTCTTGAAGGTAGTACTTGAAGGAAGAGACGACCGGACGACCGGCTCCCGGTCGCAGCATAGGGTTCGTTGCGCCCGTAGCGTTTGTTGTATACTTTACGGTCTTCTGGCACGGTCTTCCGCCGTTTCGTACTGAAATCAAATTGGCATTCTCGAGATACGGCCAGACTCTCGCATCCCATCTGTAGCAATCTAATCCCATGCTCCAGGGTCCGCTCCAGCTTCAACGGAGGCGGCAGCAGCGGCGGCAACGGCGCACCACTTCTCGCGCTCGCCGACCTGACCTGACCCCCTTTCCTAGGTTCAAACCGACGGTCGGGGCGCGTACAGTCGGCTGGCTACTTACCGGCAACTTCGTCTCCCTCGTGAGATCATTCTGCATCCCCTCACCCTCTCGGCNNGGCTCGTCCGGCTCTCCTCCTTCCCCCGTCCGACTGGAGAGTAAGATAGCCCCCGGCAAATGTACCACCGCCGCGCTTTTCTATTTTAACGGCGCCCGCGCGTAACTCGCGGGAGTGCTACGTCGTCTCTCGCGCGGTCTCTCGTCGCTTAAGAAATCTCCCCCGCGAGTAAGTAGGCCGCCGGAGGCGCAGTTGGCGAGGACTAGATCGGGTTTGAGCCGATCCTCCTTCGGGAATTCGCTCTTACGCGGAGCGCCTTATGTATATCTGGTAAATAGCGCCAGCGAGACATGCAGAACAAATAGTACCCGGAAAATGTAACCAATTCGTTTGTTGCTTTCAAGTCCGTTTCCATATTTTTCCAATCTTAGAACGGTCATAAAATGTTACTATTTCTTAATAATGTTCTTATCTTTGAACATATTTTTGACGTTCGATGATTTTTCAGTTCAATCAATTTAGTGCTTCGCAATTCAATTCAATTCAATTAAAAACGTATGGAATAGGAAGATAATTACTGATCTCATGTATCATATGTATCTCGCTAAATTGTTACTTTAAATCTGATGTTAGAATTTATAGGACTGCATATTCATTAATTGCATTTAGGTCAGCTTTAAGAGGAAACCTCAAATACACTTGAGAAATCTTCTAGCGTGTAGGAAAGAGAGTGGCTGGCAGTATATCATGAGTACACAGGAGAAAACTGATTTTCGGCGAAAGAGGTTCTCCATATATAATTAAAAACTTTAATTTAAAACTTAATTTAGATAAATAGTAGAAAGCTTAATTTAAAAATATAATCTTTTAATTTAAAAATATGTTTTACATTAATTAGAAATTTAAAAGATTTTTATTGTGCAGATACGTATTTAAAACCACAAATTAGAAAGTGATGTTTGCAGTTGTGTAATTTGCTATACCTCGATGTAGATTATATCATGATTCGCACATTACATTTTGAACAAGTTGCAAAACGAACCGCCAAACAGACTTCCCATCTTGTAATTCTCCGTCGATGATGTAATAGCTTTACAATACTACAATCGGGAAGCGTAAAATCACATTACTCTCTGTAATTGATCTGCCAAATATGCTTTGATTAATTGTTGACTGCTCTTATTATGCATAATTGGACTCTCGGCTTTCATATGCGTTGATAATGAGACTCATCAGAGAATGTTTTCGGGCCTCAATTATCGGTGATTCCGGCAACATTTCGTCAGTGAACGTGCATGTACATATATGTATGGTGCACGCACGTGCGCAGGTATACAGCGACGATATTGTGCGTGATGTGGATTCATTTAGAAAAACTCGCGAGTAAATCCAATCTCTCTATTCGTAATATCGCAATTTTTTCGAATACTAAATTTATGTCATATCTTCTTCCATATGATTACCATTAGTATCCAGTCTGTGTTTAAAGAAAACTATATAGTTTTAGAACAATTTAAACAATCAATGCTCGAGGAAATGTAAAAATGATACATTTAAGAACCGTACATGCCTACAAAATTGATTCCAAGTGGCGTAAATTTGGTAGGGAACAACAAAAGCATCTTATGACTACTACATCGCGTCAATGGCTACGAATGAAGCAATTTCTGCTATTCGCTGCTTTAAAAATTGCTCTTAACGTGCAATCGTGGCGAGCAGAGAAACTCGGAAAAAAATTAAGTGTGTTGAGTGGCAGGAGAGAGGAGAAAGGAAAGAAGGAGCACGGGGAGGAAGGAGAAAAAAATGAGGAACGAGTGTCGTGCACCCGCGTCTAGAGGGGCGGAAGGGGAGGGGGCACACGACTTTTCATTTCCGAGAAGGGCTGTAAAGATTGCTCGCGTGCAACCACCCTCCCTCGCTCCACACGTTGTTCCCGGCAAACTCTCGCGGCCGTATTACCGCCATAATAATAAGGTTAATGCCTTGCAAATTAAGCGGACGCGAAAGACCTTTCGCGTGGTTTTATGCCCATTTTAGTGCCGATGCTTGATCTTTGTCGACGTGCCGTAATTATCACGATAAGCAGGCCGATCTCGCTTCAATGAGATTCGTTAGGATTCTCTCTGAATCCACCTTGAATTATTTATTGTATGAACAACGGGCCATTCTGATACATAGATAAACAGACGTTACGCAGTTAAAAACTCAAAAGTTTCTTCTATATTTCTCAGGTGTTATTTTAGACATCGAATAAAAAGTGTGCGTGTTAATAACGATTGTGTTAACGTTACGTATCGACGACTATTTTGTGGAGCGCTTATATAAACTTGCGTTTAAAACATAGTTGTATTTTCACCCTGTTGAACATTCTTTGAGTTCCATAGTTAATTATAGGATCTAAGAGAAAATGCTAATTAGAGACGCGGAGAAGGAGGGTATCGGTAGATCGCGAATTAAAGGAAGAAAATAGATCGAGAGATTCTTATTCGTTGGTAGTACACTTTGATCTTCGTTAATGTCATCCTATTATAAGATCCGATAAGAGACGATGCACTCTCTTGTTTTAATGAAATTTCGCATTGCCGTGTAATTCGCAGAATAACGTAGAGACGACTTTGCCTCCTTTTCCACATTAATGCAGTTCCCAAGTTCAGGTAATTAGCCTGTCGATATAAGACGTTCGTTTATCAGAGGTATCGCCGTAGGATGAAAATGTAGCGAAACGTTTATAACAAGTTGCGTATTACTGTCACTTCCGTTCGAGTTTTCCTCCTAAACGGCAAGACGGACGGGGGGGGGAGGGGGAGGGGGCCGTAAGTAATCTGCGCGAGTACTGTCGAGACCTGATACACGAATCGATCGCTTTGTTCGGACGTACTCGCGTCACGAGCATCTGACGACAGTGCTCGTAAATCACGAACGCGTTTCGTCTCGTTGGAGCCGGCGGAAATCTCGTTTGTTCTGTACATAAGTAAGGGGACGTGTTTCTTTTATACGATTCTCTATTCTGAAATCGTCCAATTAAGCTGGCGAGAGATCGCTTGCTCATACCCTGGAATAAGCTGCATTCGTCCCTCCGAGCGGAAGGATGGGAAGGATGTCACGTGGCTATCGGCCGGCATCCGGTGCAGGTCATTGTCAGGACGTCCACGTCACGTTGACGTTGGCCCCCGATATATGGACATAATGCATGATATCCTCAGGGATCTTGACAGACCGTGGGAAACTATGGTTAACTCTGCGCCAGTTTTGATTTAATTGAGGCGACTAACTGTCTCCTCTAATTCAAGTCCGTCATATAAACTAATGAAACGCAAGGCGCTAGATCTTATCGCGCTTCATCTCTCTCTCTCTCTCTCTCTCTCTGATCATCTTTCAAGTCTTCGTATTTTGCAGAAATGTAATAAATGCAATTGTTTTGCTTGCGCTATAATATAAAATTTAAAATATTATATATAATTAAAGGGTTTCTTATAAAAAAAACCAAACGTTTTTTTTTTAATCTGGGTTATAGCTCCAAACCATTCTCAAACAGTAGCGTTACATCGTGAACAATTTTGTTCCGGTAAGAATTAAACGGAAAACGAGAAATATAAATAGGTGGTAAATATAAAATTTCCGCAAGAATCACACAAAGGTTTTTTTCCAGTGCTTTTCTTTTTTTTTTCTTTTAAATGGAAAAATATTAATCAAAGCTTATAACTTCGTTCTCATATCTGTTATATGTTCGGAAAAAATCACCATATTTTTACAATGGATGGTTTGATGATAAGTTTTTCTTATTTTCTAAAAATTGAACTTTTTAGGAAACTCTTTAATTATAAAATGTTTAATCATCTACTTTTTAATAATACATGTAAGAAATTAAATATGTAACATGTTATTTAATTTATTTCTCTTACACCCTTACCAATATATTGACCGATCTATGTGCAATGTAGGATCGAATTACTTCTCGAGTATTCCGTGGCACATAGAGAGATCATACATCTGCGAAGGGAGAAAAGTTAAACGTACTCTATATACCCCGCAAGAAATTCAAGCGTATGTGGTACGTAGTTTACCGTGTACCGGGCGATATACACGATGCTAGTTTTTCGACTGGCCGGATACGGATCGCAATTTTCGAAGCACTCGTGCGTGCTTTTTTAAGTCTTTCACGTCGTGCAAAACGTGAACGGATACACTTCTAAATTCGGCTACAGCGCCGGTAGCCTATTTCACCGCAGAAGTTTGCAACTTTTCGCAGCACGCTTTGCAAGTCCATTTCCGTTTCCCCCGATGCCTTTATCCGGTATCTTTATCCGCGGCGGGCAAAGTACAAAGCGGAACGGCGCGGCGCAGCACGTCGATGGCGCGTCGATGGCGGCGGCGAGCTGATTTCTCGCGCGCATATACCCAGCAAATATAGCGCTTGATATACATATATATATATATATACATACAATGCATATGTGGCATGTAACATTTAATATTACAAATACGCAATCGACATCGCGTCCGATCGTTCCCGCTGGTGGTAATCGAAGCTTCGCAGCGCCTCGCGTTCAACGTCAAATTTTCATTAATTACATCGATATCTCGCCGTACGGTGAAACGACGTAATGAATTTTCATCTCGCACACACGACGAAACCAATTTCAACTTCATCGATATTGGGGTATAGCTGCGCATCGAAACGTATGATTTCGTCGTTCCTCATAAATGATTTATTTCGGGGAATATCCGCGGAAGAGCGAGGAACACATTGTGGAAGAGATTAGCATTGTACCATCACCTGGCAAGGTGATGCCAAGGTGTGCGTGAAGTAAAGAACGATGGGGTGAAAGAAAATAGAATGGAAGGAGAGGTTTAGTCAAATTATAGAGAGAACAGGAACCTAAATAAATGAGAAGAAAGGTTTGCCTTTCTCTGAGGCCACTTCCTGAAAGACAAACATCTGCTCTTCACTTGGCGAAGAAATTTCGAGTACCGCAGTCTCAACGGATTTATAACACGATATTCCGCGCTTATTAAAACACGCAGAAATATTTACCCAGAAGATGCCGAAGAACATGATGAAGAACAAGTTGTAGGAAGACAATTAATACTCGCTATCAAGTGGAAGTAACAAATGCTTTCTGCTAGCTAAATTTTTATGTGTTTTTCTTAACTTTCGATCAATTCGCTTTCTTCCTTTTATTATTAGATATCCTACGTTATTATCCTAATAAATATGCTAAAACGTTGGAAAAGAGATCCAAGAGGTCAAGTCAAATAAATAATCGCGAAATCCATTATGACAATCAGGTTGAAAGATGAATGCCGGTATCTCCGCGGGGATTTGCCCCAATTGTGATTCACGTCGCGGGAAATTCAATAGAAGTTCGAGGCATAGAACCGTTTCGCGATAGACTTTGTCCGTACGGGAAATAAACGAAGAATAAGATCGTTACTTTGCGGCAAACTCATCGCAGCGGTAACTCTCGGGGTAGTAATTCTCTCTCTCTCTCTCTCTCTCTCTCTCTCTCTCCCTCCCTCCCTTTTTCTCTTTCCGTTTTTCCTCCCATTGCGCGAAGAGGCCTCAAGTATAGAGTTTATGGCGAATTTACGATGCGATGGAGCGCGATATTTAAAACGCCTTTAAAACGACCAGTCCGCAATTCCGCGCTGTCGAGATGCCGCAGATCGGATAGAGGTTCTCCCACGCGAGCCGGACACCGCTACCCCAGATTGAGTATATTTCGCGATACTGGAAGCGCGAGGTAATAGCAGTTCTCTTAACGGTCACAATGACAGTGCCGCGGCGAATGTTTTCTACGGATTATACTCGAATACCGTCGAAACGAAGTTACGGCGTTAAGCAAACGGCGCAAAACGCAACGCTGCCCGTTCGCGTTCTGTATTCCGCTCGCCAAAGTTGACAAAATCGCATTTGTCCGATCGGGTGATACTTTTTGGTGACAAAAAGGGATTCGTTTTGCTCTTCTGTATTTCCACGTAGAGATTCCACTTACAAGTAAAATTATTTCTGCAAATTCTCCTGAAAAACATGCAAATAGCTTTAACTGCGTACTGATGTTGCTAAAATGTCTCCAAAGTGGTAAATCGCAGATGCAATCGTGACAAATCGATCGAACAGGGTTAACAAAACGAATCAGAACTAGTTAAGTATTACTTTCAACGTGATAGTTTCGTAAGCTATGCAAAGTGATATTTTGGATTCAGCGCGCTGGTGTCTTCTCTCTCTCATCTGACACGTTTTCCATTAGCATCCTGAGTGCACAAACCACATAGCCGAATTAAATTACCCTTTTCTTTCACCGAATGAGGAAAAAGAATAATTTCACTCACATAAAATGAAATTTAGTAAACATGACCGCGTATTCCAGAAAATTTATTGCAAGACAATTTATTATAATAGAGACAAACAATGTACATGATGTATAGAAGTATGATACGTATTTACGAATTGACAAATACAACTTCATAAAATTGTGAGAAGAAAATAAAATTTTGAAAATTTGTGCAATAACATCCGCGATTTACTCTTATTAGCCCATTTAAGTCCTATTGATTGACAATTTTGAGAGTACCACATTTAGTGTTAATTTGATTTACAATTTCGTAATTTTGATATTTACATACATATGTAAAACGTGTATGGAATTACATAGACTGTAGTTTCGCATTTTCTTTCATGTCTTTTCATCTTCGAGAAGTCGATTCTCTCGAGTGTAAAAGAATTTCTCAAAAAAATTTGACATTTTTAAATTCACTATGAATCTTGAAGCTATTCCGAAATTTCTCCAAGATGTAACGCATGACAGGCTCAAAGAATTTCACGACAATGGCGTTTCGAGCGCGCGCGGCGCGGCGTCTGTTTTTATATTGTACGCTATGCAAGCCGCGCGCTGGGCTTTCGCAACCGCGGGATAATGTGACCGCGAAATTGCGAGAATGAATGCCAGCATGTACCCCGAGATGTGTGCATTAAGACGTGCATCCTGATACGATGAAATGCGAATGAGTACAAAAGTCACGTTGAATTTAACGTTCTGCTTAAGTGCTATCAATTTAAACTATATTCCACTTGTATATTTACAGGAGCGCGTATACATAATTCAGAGCAACTTTGCAGAAATAGTTGCATGCGAATGTAGCGTCTGTATTAACTAGCGGAGAAGCACCGCTCCTCTGCATCTGCTTGACCGGCGCGATGAACTCGCTTTGAGTAGGGAAAAGTTAAAAAGAAACAGATAAAGAGAGGGATAAAAAGCAGATTTTCATTTTCCTCGCGTATACTGCGTTGAAAAAGCTACTAAAGATCTCGCACATTCTCTGTGCCGGAAATATATCCCGTAAATAATTTAAAATAAGAATAGAATTTCAATCTCGTACTTTATCTCGATGTATATTGCGTGTACGTACAGGGTGAGGAAAAAGTATGGAACTGATAAAATATCTCGAAATCAAGGCATTTGAGAAGAAAATGTTACATAAGTCACGTAAGTAGTCTGAATGGGGACAAATAAAATTTGTTTTCGAAGAAATCGATTTTTGAANGTCATTTTTTTTTTTTTTTTTTAATGGAATTGTATCTTTTTTTATATAGTTTGATTCTTCTAATTATTCTGCATATAAAAGTTTCAAGATAGATTTATTGGAAATTAATTTATCTCCCTTCAAATTATATTATACAATTTTTGTATGTAATACTTTTTCTCAAATGTCTTGTGATTTAGAGACATTTTACTTATTTATATTTTTCCTTCACCCTGTATGTATGTATGTTTTAAGAGTTACCAGATATATGGAGACTCAAAGATAACTAACGACTTAAATCTCTTTACACTTCTTATTTACATTACCTAACCTCATTTATTTATTACAAACATGATGTTTTATGTAATTCGTTTTTTTTTTACTACGAATTAAGAAAACTAAGACATGATTTAAAAATTCCAAAAATTTAAAGTTGTTCGAATACTAACGAATCTTCGCAAACAAGATGGTATGAGTTTAAGTGTAGGAAGTAAAGGAAAAAGGTGCGAGCGACGGGTCGTCGAATATTCCTTTTTGATGGCCGCCAGCAATTTGATACGGCGATACCTGCCGGCGCCATTTGAGCCGCTTTATGTACCGAGTAAATAAATCCTCGCCTCATACACGCACACATACACACGTACATACATAGAGATAGGGCGCTCCTCGCTCGCTCGCCCGCTCGCCCGTCCGTCGCGGCCGCCAGGAACCGACTGATTTCGATTAGGGATCTGGATCTGGATTGTCCTGCGGATCGTGTGTCCCGGCAAAGTGATCTATTG
>QKQZ01017079.1:0-28397 GCA_003595255.1 Solenopsis fugax | reverse complement strand
CTGACGCGGCGACGCGGCCATATAGAGATGTGCGATTTGCCGACTTATTGTTAATACCGCGATTTTTATTATACACAGGCACAAGTTTTTATTTACGACAAGATATGTAACGAATGTATGTCATTTCTTCATGTTGTAAATAAACATTTTGTATATGTTTATAAATAGTTTGATATTTATTTTCTCTAATTTAACTTAAGGGAAGATTCCAGTGTAACAAATGTAAAAATTTAGGAAATTTCTATGAATTTTTTTGAAGAAAACTAATGATATCTCAATAAATATTTTTGGTTACAAAGAAGCATTCTCAGAATACCAAAAAGTTTTGGATCCTTAAAATTTTCTTTATTTTATATGAAACAGTATAATAATATCTAACTACTTCTAAGGATGCATGTGTAGTATAAAACCTCTCAGTTTATCTGAAAGCGAAAAACCAAAAACTTTCTTAAAGTTAGATAGTTTTTTATATGACTATTTCTTGGATCAGAATGCGATATAAGGCCGATCTCACAACTCCATTAAGTAACCTAATCGGCCGATTAAACTCATAAATTGTCGACTGCAAAATTAAAAGCTGATTATCCCTAATCGAATTTTTTAATAATTTTNATTATCCCTAATCGAATTTTTTAATAATTTTAATTCTAAAATGTTAATTATTAATTTAAAATATATTTTATTTAATTATTAGTACTTAATTATTATAAATATGAGTTTAAGATATTATAAATAAAGTATAATTTGCAAAAAATAGACAAGGAAAACAAAATATGATCAATTTTAAGTTTTGCGTTGGCTGTTGTTAAATTTAATCGGTCAATCAGGCTAATCAGAGATGGTGCGTCCCGCCTATACAATTGGATTTTTAAGAGCCGACAGGGGAGACTGTAGAGACATCTACCGGAGACGAATTTTTATTCTAACAGAATACAGCTAAAATGCTGCAAAAATCACAATATAATTGTGATATTTATAACGAAAAAATTGCTTGCACCTTTCTAAAAAGCAATTCAAAGAAAAATAAAACAAAATAAAAATTTATTTTGATATTTCATTCGATCTGCATTATAGCCTTATAGAAATGTAATACTAACAGTAATAAATTGGTGAGTAATTTAAGTAATATATTACCTATTTTGAGTATTGAAATACTTTCAAATTACTTACAAATAATTACATTTCTATAAGGGTAGTGCAGCTAAGATTTAGATTATCTTATTTATTATGTTTTAAAGACTAAATTAAAAAATTCTTTAGCCAAACTCTGTAAATATAAGCCAAAAAATCATGGCAAAATATTGCTTTTGCAAAATACAATACTTTTAAATACAATTACATCTGATTCGTAAGTATAAAGAGTGTAGTATCATTTATTATAATACTTTTAAAAGCAAAATTGCAAAATCTGCTTCTTTAGAAGTTTTTGTAGTTTCGTAAGAAATAAACTAAAAATGTGTGATAGCAAATTATTTCTTTTACAACATAAAATACTAAGCCAAAGTATAAATTTCTTTACACCGAATAATACAAGAAATAAGAAGTGCTATTTTTTGGTCATAACGGATCTTGATGTGTTTGATAATATTTTCATATCAATTATTGAATAAATTTTTCTCAATTCTAATAGCGATCTTCTTTTTACAACCGTTACAACAATCATTGTATTGAAAAGACTTCAACAAACCCTTGTGGAGATCCGATAAGAGTGCTCCGATTCTGCGCGTAGCCTCGAATAAAATGCTATTATAACTTCTGTAATTTTTCAAATTTTTTGATAAAAATTCAAGGGTAGATTCTTAAAAGTGTGTTTTCATAAAATACAATCAAAAAAATCAATTTTTTTGACCTTTCGAAGGGTCCTGCCTCCTTAACAGGGTATTCTACATTAAAACTTAAAAAAATCGGTTTTTAAACGTTTAAAATACTTCCAAGAAATATGTTCCTGAAAGGTTTACTCGAAATACGAAAGAATAACAAAGTAACAAGTATTTATAGATTGCGATGCATAGGCTGAAAATTGGTACGCTCAAAGGTAGTTGCATCCAATACACAGTCTTCGGCACAATAATAGCTTTTCAGGTCTATCTCTTTGTTGTTCGGCCTGTACCGGTTCGTTACATGTATTGTATATATTGTGTATGCATTTGGTTTTAGTTTTAAAACGGCAGTTGAATTTTAAAAAGACAAATCTTAAAGCGTGGAACTTAACCCATTACTTTTCATGTTTTTAAAAACATTTTCAACCATTTAAAAAAATAATTTTAAAAGCATTGTTTGCTGATTGGGTTTTCCAATTTCGTGTGCTTTTTTTACAAATTTAATTTAAGAAAAATATTTAAAAAATCAGCCGGCATTAAATCAGACGAATGGTCTAACACAAGAATTCCTCATTTTGTCAAAAACTCGGAAATAACAAAGAATGCGCGGATCGAATAATGCGTCAGTGCATTGTTGTGTAAAAGATTCTTATGTTAACCTTCTTGCTTGATTTAACATCAATTGACTCTTTTTCATTTCTTATATTAAAAAATTTAATGAAAGGAACAAAATTTGAAGAACGAAATTTGTTATTAATCCAACTAATTAGTGCTAAAATGTACTTGAAAAAGTTTAGAAATGTTCAAAAGTAAAAATGCTTTATAACAATTGTTAGCTATTGCGTATTGGCATATTAGTGTCATTAAAAAACGGCGAGCTATTAATTGAATAATTCCATAAACATTTGTTAAAATTCGTCACCTAATAACGGAAATAAGGGGAGTAGCCATAATATTCACAGTAAGCATAATACCCTCTTCTTCTCTATAGATAGAAAGCAGTATACGTGTATACCTTGAGAAGCACGCTACTATAATACATTGCGCATCACGAGATGTAGGAAATTGTGCAATCTTAGGGCCTCTTTCACCAATTTAACTGATCCGTTAGTCCAATGGAATTGACCAATCGCATTTGTCATTTCACACAGCAATGCGATTGGTCAATTCCAATGGTTTAACCTGTCGGTTAGCCTTAACCGAGATTGGTGAAAGAAGCCCATATACGCGTTATGCTATTGGACGGCGAAAAGATGGTAGAGGGCGCTCAGGCGTGGCTCTCGAAGGGAGTAGGATGTGTGAGTGGGAGAAGGATATAAATACCTGTCAGAAGAGTCGAGAGCGTCAGTTTATTCTAAACAGCCTGACGGAGCACATCACGAGCGATGGAGGCCTTTAGAAGAATGTTTGCATACCTCGACGTCTTCACAGGAAGGAAATTGGACATCATCAAGATGCTACCCTTCGAAATTTCTGATATGATATTTAGCATGTTGAACGACCGATCTCTCCGGTCTGCTGCAAGAGTTTCTCGAACGTGGAGGATGAGGTCGGTGCATGAACGAAGGCGTAGGCTACCGCGTGTGGAGATGCTCAACATAACACGATATTCCCCTGTCGAATGTGCTGCAAGCACAATTTCGACGTTTGAGTTAAACGAACGAAATGGGAGCGTTCTTCAGAAAGTTCCGCATCAACGTTGCCGATCCTCAAGCAAGTCTGGCAACCTTAAAGATAAGAGAGATAAGACAAAGATGTACAGTCGAAATAATTTGCGCTTTTGAACGACATAGAATAATGTGTAATGTATAATATGTATCCATAACGTTATCAAATGTATCAGAAGTATGTATATTTTATAAATTAATGTCACTAATATATGTATATCCCACATAGCATGGGGAACTCCTGGGGAATTCTCGAGGAGCTCATCAAATTTTTTTTGAAGCTTTATTTGAAGCTTAAAAAGAATTCGCACGGAGTTCTCAGGGAGCTCCTATGTCCGGTTTTGCGAGCTCCCTGGAAGCTTTATTTTAACTCCTTGAGACCTTCATTTAAGCTTCATGCGAGCCTTATTTAAGCTTCATACGAGCTTTATTTAAGTCTCCTGCGAGCCTAAATTAAGCTTCCTGCGAACTTAAATAAAGTTCTCAGAGAGCTTTCAAAAGCGGACGTAGGAGATTCCCAGAAGCTTTATTTAAGCTATATTTTTCATAGTTTATTTAAAAAAATTTTTTTTTTTAGTTTTTTAACAGAACTTATTCTTATAGCTTAATCTGTATTCACTGTTTCGCATATAAGATTCTTAATTTACTAATTACAATTACGCATTATTTTACAACTATGAAAACGCATCGGCGGGATTCGAACCTAAGATCCTCGGAACAATAACCTAACACGCTAGCAACACAGTATATACTGTGCTAGCAACTAAGCTAATCGTACATTTGTGATATCGTTAATAAAAAGTTATATTTGAAGTAAAGCTGATTTGAACAGGAAGAAACTTACGTGTTGAGCACCGCGCGAACACTCACTAGCCCTTTGATTATTTAGTCTTAGATATTTTTAATATAAACTACATAAACTATATAAATAAATAAAATCTGTTGATGCCCATGGCCAAAAGATAGTAAAAAAATAACAATTGGAAATAGTATCGGAGCATAAATAAAACATTATTGACGTAAAACATTATTAACATAAAAAGCACGTTGTAAAAATCAATTTTGCAACTAATTGTTATAAACAAATTGTTAAAAATTGATTGTAGAGGAAAACTGATTGCGCCAATCGATTCAACAGAAAAAATTACTAAAGAAACATATGACGGTTTCTTTATTGTTATAGTTGTTATAATTGTTATAAACAAATTAGTTGCACAATTGATTTTTGCAACGTGCTTTTTTCGTCAATAATGTTTTTTTACGTTCTGGTCCTATTTCCAATTGTTATTTTTTGCCTATCTTTGCTGGATATGGGCAGGAACAGATTTTAATTTTTTATATAATTTTCTTTGCATAAAATATGAAAATTTAAGAAAGAATTATATGTTCTTTTAGTAATTTTTCCCATAAAATCGATTGACGCAAAGAATTTTCCTCTACAATCAATTTTTAATAAATTGTTTATAACAATTAGTTGCAAAATTGACTTTTGCAACGTGCTTTTTATGTTAATAATGTTTTTTTACGTTCCGGTCCTACTCCCAATTGTTATTTTTTAGCTATCTTTGCTGATTTGGTCTGCAGTTGACTGGAGTTGACTGGCTTTAAAGGATAAAAACAAAGTCTGTAAAAAAAATAATTTTTTTAGATTTACGAAATAATTTAGTTAAATTTTGTTTATTTTTAAAAGAAAAAAATTTTTATTTAAATATACATTTACATTTAAAGAAATTAAACTAAATATTTTTAAATATTTTTCTTCAATCCACTAAGTATTTCTTTTACTTTAGAAAAATAATTCAAAGAAATATATTTCTTTAAGTTTAACAAATTTTTTTCTTCGTGTACATATATATATAATTTTTATTCTATAAAAATCTTACAGATATTCCAACTCAACGAAACGAACTCCCTGAATGAGCTTATTTCGTCGAATTTTGGAAGCTTCCTGGGAGCTCAGCAATCTGAACTTTCTGTGAGTTTATTTCGTCGAATTTTGGGAGCTCAGCAATCTGAACTCCCTAGGAGCTTATTTCATCGAATTTTAGAAGCCCCCTGCGAGCTCAGCAATATGAACTCTCTGAGAGCTTATTTCGTTTAATTTTGGAAGCTTCCTGGGAGCTCAGCATTCTGAACTTCCTAGGAGTTTAATTCGTCGAATTTTGAGAGCTCAGCAATCTGAACTCCCTAGGAGCTTATTTCGTCGAATTTTGGAAGCCCCCTGGGAACTCAGCAATATGAACTCACTGGGAACTTAATCGGAGCTTTGTCCTATGTGGGATAATTATACTTTGACGTTACGATTCAAGATGTATGTTATTATTTAACATAAAGTCTCAATCATTGTTTGATGCAAATTAGTAGTAACGTGTATTACATTGTAATATTATTTTTACAATAAAACTATACAATGTATATAACTACCCAGCAAACGAAAATGAATTGAAATGAATAAAAATAAATTTATTTTGACACTTTCGAAACGCTTCAGAATCTATTTGAATACAAAAATAATGAATTCAATATGATAAATAGTTCATTTCGTATTTCAATTCCAATAGAATCCAAAAATAATATTATGGAAATATGAATCCATCCGAATTCAAAATGAGGAATATCGTATTTCATATTTTAATCCATTTACGTCCATTTAAATTTAAAAATACTCCGGGACTCTAAAGCGCGAATAAATTAAAATAAATTGCAGTTCAATTCTTTGAGTCATTCAATTCATGAATTACAATTCTTTTGAATTTATTTTTATTTGCTGAGCATATAATTTCATTTTTTATCTATAATATATAAATTAAAATTAAATCATCTTTATCATATCTAAAATACATTTATTTATAATTTATCTTTATTTAAATAATTTTAAGTTATTTTTATTGTACGAATTGACTTACCAACTGCAACTGTAAGATTCGCTCTATGTGTGCATACATGTATAATACACACATATGTATATAAATGAATTTTACAATTGCATAATATGTAATACAAGCAATGTAAATTATTAAAAGCCGATTTCCAGTATGCTTAAATAACTTAAAATTATTTAAATAAAAATAAATTATAAATAAATGTATCTTAAATAAGATAAAGATGTATTAATTTTAATTTATATATAGATAAAAAAAATTATATCTGCTTAGCAAAATAAAAATAAATTCAAAAGAATTGTAATTCATGAATTGAATGACTCAAAGAATTGTAATCTTTAAATTTTATACTGCAAAATCCTTTTATTAAACAAGTACAAAACTGTAATACCTTTTATTGATATCGCCGAACACAAGGTCTCTACTTACCAGCTGCGTTTCACGATGACGCAACTTGCAGTTGGTTGTAGAAACATGTATCGAAGATCGGAGATGGAGCAGCAGTTCCGGATTTCTACGTCGTGATTTAAAGATGGCCCCCAGTTGAGAGCAGTCAAGAGGTGCGCAGTGAATGCTCAGTGTGAATATTTGGTTCAGATATCGTTTGTCTCATCTTGCAGTAGTGAATTCACGTGAACTCGCATTCAAGGCGATATAGCTCTCGAGAATATACGGCTCTTCGTGAAAACGCGGACTACACTCGGCAAAGAAAAGACGATCGGGCTCGAGAAAATGGGCCGGTCGCGTTCCCGATCGAAATCTCCAAGCAGACGGCGTCACAAGAGCAAGCATTCGCGCAAACGATCCAAGTCGCGCGAGAAGCACTCCAACAACAAGTACTCGGACAAGCCAAAGGAGCGTAGCTCCAAGTCCAGGTGCGTGCTCTTTGCGACAGGGAGTGGCGCGTCCTGCGCATCGCTTCGCTTGTTGCGAAACATCTCAATCTGCCGTGCGTGCGGCCATCTTGTCGCGCCCACGTTTACGGCGTGTTCGATGGAAAAATAAATATATAAATATAAATAACGTTCGCGGACTGTCACGCAAATAATGAACTTTCAGTTTTGTTTGCCTCGACGACGTTTAATTTAACGAATAATTTTCTGATGAAAATTTTTTCTTAGAATTGTTCATAATTTTTCATAATTTTTATAGAAATTTCCGAATTTTTCTTTTCTTTTTTTTTATGTAATTCTTTATTTTTTCTTTATTCTTTTATGAATTCTAAAATATAAGATTTCTCATTCTTTATATTTCAAAGAAAACTTATAAAATTGGGAGAAGTTTAGAATATTTTTTCAGAAATCTTTATAAATCTGAAACATGTAAAATTCTTAAAAATGTAATAAGATATGAGAATTTTGTATCAAAGTTTATCTACGTTTTAGAAAATAACGTTTCTTGTTTGGCCATTTGTTTAGAAAGCGATCCCATTCTGCATCGTCTAGCACTGGTTCGGATGTATCAGATGATGTACATATCGTCAGTCACAAGAAACGCTCATATAGGGACAGAGATCGAAAAATGGACGAGGTGGAAAGGCTGGCGGAAATGGAACGACAAAGGTATATTCATTAAACTATTGACAATGTTCCTCTTGATAGTCCACGTTAGGGTAGGAAAAGAGCGAGATTATTAATGTATTAATGTTTCGATGAAGAAAGCAAGGTTAATAAACAAGCATAAAAGATAAAAGATAAAGTTTAGAGAAAAGTTGAAATGTTTCGTTAATTTTGTGTTGGAATAAATTACCATTTATTTTTTTAAACTTTATCTTTTATGCTCATTTATTAATATTGTTTTTTGAATTTGCTTAAGCATAAACAAACTTTTATTTTTAATATGTTTCCCAATCTTTTCTTTTCTTTTATTTTATATTGCTTTTCCTCTCTTGCGTATCAAGTGGAACATACATATATTTATTTTGCATAACCTATATTTTTGTTATACGCTGTTTTTTTTGTAATTGTGTTGTCAGGAAAAAGAAAGAATTAATGAACAAAATCTTCACCACGAGCACAGTTGGGTAAGAATGTGTAATTATTTCATGGTGATGGTTTATGTATTTAAAGCTCATCAGTTTACTGTAATATGTTTTTGCAAAAAAAAAACACGCTTAACGTATGCAAGTACCAAATCTTTTGATAACATCTTTTTTATCACTATCACATTCAGCAAAGTTTAATTGAAGGGTTTCCTACAAACTTCAGACAAGTTCAAAAAATTACATTTTCAGGAAATAAAAAACGTCTTTCAAATCTTCAAATCTTTCACTGTGAGTTGAGAGAAGATGCCACACTTAAGCCTTTCTTTTGAAGTAACTTTATTATGTTATGGAATTAAACGATGAAAAATTAATATAATATTCTTCAAACCTTTATTTATTCATATAATAATAAAAATGTTGACATTCCAGATTTTTGAGAAAAAACATTTCTGCAAAATTAGCATCTTCTCGAACGTACATGTGTAAGGTGTCACCTCCTGAAGGTGATGGAAGATGTCACAATTAAGTTTAGTATGATATAATAGAAACTTGTATGTTTTGCTTATTTACAGCAGATAATCAAGTTAAAATTATAAAAACAAAAATAAGTCAAGAATATTTTAATTAAGACCAATAAATGAGTATTATTCTATAAAGTTAGCTCCTTAAAATATAATTTAGGAATCAACTTCTTATACTTTCATACTTTTATAAATTTAAACAGCATTTTACAAAAAATGTTTAGAATTATATAAACCACCCAAAATTATAACTTTTTAAACCACTTCAATGAAGGTGTTAAGCTCGAATAATTATGTTTTATATAAACTGGCATCTTACTCCCAAGTGTTTAGAAAAAATATTACTGCAGTATGTACATATGTATTCCTCAAAATTGTGACGTTTAACATTGACAAACAAGAAGAATAAAATGATTTACTGTATTACACTGTATCAACTGTCACTTGCTGGAAAATGACCTATATAGCAAGTGACAGTTGATACAGTGTAATACAGTAAATCATTTTATTCTTCTTGTTTGTCAATGTTAAACGTCACAATTTTGAGGAATTCACAATTAAAGTTAAAAAAGAGCTATTTTCAAATATTTGGTTATATTATAATTATGATATGACGTGCTGGAGAAATTTTATTACAATTAAAATTAAATGTATTATTAAGACTTTCAACCCTCAAAAGAAATCTTTTGTATCGGCTATAATTAATAAAATATTCATGATTAAGTATGTAAAAAATCTCTAAATGATTTGATAGATTTCTATACATAAATTTTTGCAAAAATTCAACATTTTTTTAAATTTTGATATCGGCCATATGAATTCCATTTTAAATTTATCAATTTTGACATCAAATTCATATTCAGCGTCCTAAAAAACTCCCTAAATTTAAAAACATATAGTTAAAAGTTAATTGATAAATCGTCAATGATTTAATTTACATCAATAGACCCCAAATTTAACTATGAATATCTTATTAATCACTCTGCCGACACAAAAAATTCCCTTTGAAGTCCAACAACGTACTTAGTTTGATTGCAATAAAACTTCCAACATGTCACATATCATTACATATAAACGCATAGTTATAATGTAACAAAGTCGTGGAAATAGCTCTCTGTTTTTTTGCAATTTTTACTGCATATTTCTTAAAATTGTGATGTAATTTGCAATTTAGAAACCAGATTCAGCATCCAAACTCAGCATCCAAAGAACTACGAAAAATAACTAGTTCCGTTCTAGTATTATTTTTTTGTTGAACTATATAATAGATATAAGAACGAAGTCGCAATTTTTAATTAATATTTTAAGAGTCCATTCGAAATAAAAAAATCTTTGAACTTGTTTAGTTTTTGCAGAAATTTTACATTTACTACTTTTTATTGTATAATATTTTACATTTACCTTTTTTATAACATTAATAATGTGTGGTAACACTAGAAAAGAAATTATTATTTAATTTAAAGTATGGAGCAAAAATTTGTTTATATATTTACAAAATTTTACAAATTGTAACAATAAATAAAAGCGGCAGATACGAGTCAGGCGCGGTAAACAGTGCGCGAGAGGTAATCACCAAATGATTATGTAATTACATAGATTTCGAAATAAATTTAATGACAAGAACGTTTCGGCTCTAATTTTGAGTCATCTTCAGCTTACAAGAAACTTCAAAAACGACGTTAGTGTTGACATTGATAGCCGTCGGTATTGAGGTAGAGAGCTTCCTCGTAGAGAATTGACAAATAATGCGAGTTGTCATTAAATTTATTTTCGAAATCTATGTGATTACATAATCATTTGGTGATTACCTCTCGCGCACTGTTTACCGCGCCTGACTCGTATCTGCCGCTTTTATTTATTGTTATATTTACTTTTTCACAAGTCTCTTGTCTTATATTTTACAAATTGCTCTTAACAAAAATATTTTATATTTTTCTTTGTATAAATATAGTAATTTTTTCTGGACATAGATAAAAACAAAATTTAAGGTTTTGATTAATATTTAGATCCATTAAAGAACAATAAAAAAAACTCTCTAGACTTGTTTGATTCTTACGAAAATTTTATATTTACTGTTTTATATTTCTTTTTATTTGATTCTTGTCAGAACAAAATTGTTCACTATGTGACTACTGATAGAGAATAATTTAACACCAAACTCAGATTTCTTTAAAATTCTTTAAAAAAAGCTTGTTTAATTTTTGTATGAAACCCTTCAATTGTTTGTTCAAGTAAAATTGTAAATAGATTCTGAGAGTTACAACTTTTAAAGTCTAATTAAGATTTGGCATGCCATTAACTTCACTTTTGTACAAGAGAAAATGATTTCGAAACAGTGCTCTGGAAGAAGGTCGCTGCTTGTCTGTCTGCAGACGTCAACGCGAGGTGGAGCAAAAGATGGTGGAGGAAGAAGCAGCCAAGCGAATAGAAGAACTTGTACAAAAAAGGGTGGAAGAGGAGCTTGAGAAACGTAAGGAGGAAATCGACGCGGAGGTTCAAAGGCGGGTGGAAGAAGCCAAGAGGGCTATGGAACGTCAAATGATGGAGGAGATGGAATGGAGACAAGCAAAACTACGTGAGGAGGAGAAACGAAGAGAGGTAAGATCTATCCATAGAAATATTGGTCAGTGATAGCCCAAGCGCTGTTATGATCAGGAAATAAATCTAGTGTTCTTTTAACAAATTCTGTTTCGAAATCGAATTATATGTAGACATGTTTTTTCGCGAAAAGCGATCTTAGCTAATATTATTTATATTGTCGGCTATAAATTTCAAAGAAACTAAATTATGTCACAAGTTTACAGAATGCCAAGTCTGTGACAAATTAAAAAAAAGCACTGAGAAAATATATCGAAGCGTTATTGTTAGGTCAGATCAAGTGCAATTTGTAAATCTTTTTGCATATTTTAATTGTGATGTCTTAAAACTACAGGATTTACGAATTGTACTGTCTCTAGGAAAATGTATGGTTTGAATTTGTGGAGTCGACTTTATTAATTTTAATTTATGATCACAGCGTTTGGGCTAGAAGCATTGTGGTTCGCGATTATATCATAAGAAATTGAGCGAAGAAACCACAATGCTTCGACTTCTCAACATCCACCGAGGTCGCGTTGTTGAGAAGAGCTGTACTTTATATTATTATGAAAGAAATGCTGCTACATAGGCGCATGTATCGGTTATTTATGATTAAATTGTTTGTACCATGTATATATATATATTTATATATCTCTGTACAACATTATAACCTTTTTCATCACACAATATCTGAATTGACATTCGTGTCAACAATTTTAGAAATTGTGCATAAACTGCTCTGATCTATTTGGATCGGCAGTCTTTACTCTCAGTTTTTAAAATTGTTGCTCATGTTGGCGAATCTACCTATATATCAGACTTCTTATATACTTACTCGAGCTAGTTTTAAAAAAATGTTCGCGTATGTGACTGTCCACATTATCACATCATACAGTCTTTAAGAGAGCAGAAAAGAGAAAATATTATTGAAAAAATAACAATCCCAAACTTTGTAATTTATCGAACAACAGAAGTTTTTCTTAAGTCTGAAATAAAGTTATTTTTACATAAACAATTATAGGAAAGTAATATTCTTCCCTGAGCAATTATTGCCATCAGTTGAATCACTGTAATGATATTATGTTACTCATGCTGCGTGAAATATGTGTCGAGCACTATATAAATAAGATAGTTTACAATCCACTATAAATTTAGAGACTTTTTTGATTTAATTATGACCATATGATTAAAACGATGTATACGCAGATATACAGAAGTATGTAAAAGTATCGTTTTTCAATGACTTACTCTTCTATCATTATATCTTGCTTACGAAAAAATATTTTGAATATATATATAAATTAAATATAAATTTATATATATATTTCTATATATATATATAAATTGAATATAAATATATCTTTTAAGTTCACGAAAGTTGATGCAATGTCCAATAATTTTTTGCGATATTGTGCTACTCTTTAATTTTAATTTTTAATTTGGTTTAGTAATTATCACTTGGAAATATTAAATTATAGTAAAGCACTTTATTATTTAACTTGCGGCTCAGAGAAATCTAATAGATTTGTGACATTTGTCACGAACATTCTTTTTATTTTACTTCATTGATTAGGCTTTTACTGACTACTATATTTTTGTATCTATGCACAATTATTTATTTTCACCTTTGAAAAATTAACTCGTTCGTCGACCGAATAACAATTCTGATTACAAATTTATTAGAGATTATACTCTCACATTGCTCTGCACCGAATATGTATCTGTCTACAAGTTTGGGAAAAAAGTTCGAAGGGGAAAAGTAGAGATTTTCAAGGGGCAAAATTAGAATCCCATAGCGACAAAGCATGACCTAGCGTTATATAGGTCACCTTCCTTACTGACTACCAACAGAAGATGCCGGTTTTTTACTCTCACTGCTGAATGATTCTCGATGAAGAAGGCATCCCCTACGCGCGTGGTGGCGTGAGCTTCATTCAGGTATTATCCAATTTATATATTCATAATTCATTTTATACCGATCTTATTATCATATCGTTCTTTGTTTCAACACTTTGTACCAGAGAAACCATAGGATTCATTTTATAGATTCGCTATAAACATTATTACCATGGGACACAACGAATTTCCATCGACAGGTCGGGCGGATGGCAACAACCATTCTTATAAATATACCGTAGGGATTAATTTTGGAATTATTATATACAGACCTTATTTTTAGAAATCTCACCTATAGATATGATATTACAAATAATATTACACAAATACCCATACACACTTATCACATTGAGTTTTCATTACGCATTTATCAAAACGTTGAAAGAGAAAATTGCAGTTTTGTGTACATTCTTGCATGCACACTAATTTATACAAAGCTATAAGAAATTAATTTTTTTTTTATTTATGTAACATCTTAAATCGTTGTATTTTCCCTTGGACAGTCTAAGAAAAACAGCATTTACTGGAATCTAAAAGAAATATATGACACAAAAGAAAAAAAGTTACGTTTAGACACACATCTTCTGTCACTCTCTATATGATTATCTTTCTTGATAAGCCATCCTTTTTTCGAAATGCGACCTTAAAAATTCATATATCCCAAACTTTCCTGCATAAAGGTTCTTAGGATGTGTAACACTAAGCTGTTGACATAGCAGCACTATGATTTCGAACGATGTAACAACAGATGGTGATCGACAACATCATTGCTTTGTGTAAACCTATTTCATTGTCATTGTAGGAAGAAGAGCGGAAGAAGCGCGAGGAACTAGAGAGGATTATGGAGGAGAACAACAAAAAAATAGAGGAGGCTCAGAAGAAATTGGTAAGTTGTCGAAATTTATGTATTTAGGTGTACAAATTCAGTGCTTTTACATTTGGTGTCTTATAATTCCATTTTAAAATAAAATCAAATAAACAATTTTTCGACTCCGAAATTAGAAATTAATAAGATACAATTAAAGGGCAAAGAGCCAAACTAGTTATTAGCATGACATAAAGACTAGGGTATGCTCGTACCGTATTCACACCACTGGATATTCCCATCACGTTTCCTTTTTTTGTCTAAACTTATGTTATACTTGTGTGAAATTAGAACGAATTAGATATGATCTATGGCGCGTTCAGTCGTGATTCAATTAAATAACATAAGTGTCAAAGTATTTTTAGGGTTATTGGTTTTTGAGTTATTGATTATTTTTCACTTACAAATACGTACTGAAAAGATATGGAAATTATTTAGCAAAATTCAAAAAGGAAATTTAGTGAAATATTTTACCTTCCCAAAAGATTCAACACTTTTCAATTTCAGAAAAGAAACTATTTCTTCAAAATATGGTAAATTATGTGCATACTTTTGTATGGTAATATCCCAAGCAAACCATTTACGTTTAATGAAGTTAAGAAACGATAATTGATATGTTTTTGTAATGTAAGAACGTCTATTAAATGTTTTTAACATCTATTTGACATTTATAAATCGTCGAAATGTTTCGTATAAAAATAGTATTAAAATAATTTTTTTTCATAAATGGTTAAAGTTACATTGTATTCAACCAATATGTCTGCTTGAACAAAGTCCTTCATTGGCGCTTTCGGAAATATGCGCAAAAGCATATTCTTGTCTGTAGATTTTATGATTGTTAGCATTATCAAACTTTATTTTAAAGATGTAACATCAAACACAAGCTTTCGAAGTAAAATAATAATATAAAATAATATTACCAAACAATCGTTTAAATAATGTCAACGTTATAGATTACAATCGCATTTTGCATCATCATTTCATTTCACAAGTCAAATTTTCAGTCGAGAATGGTGAGATGTCTATGTGATAAAATTTTGGATGGTCATAAATTAAATTTGTATGTCAAATGGTATGAAGGTTGCCATAAACAAAGATCATGCAAGATATAATAAAACTGTAAAAATGAACATGTAACAAGTTAAACAAAGTAAGAATATAAAATTCGACGAAAAAATAATAAAAGACAAAAAAAACGATAAAAGATTTCAAGATATGCTAACCGGCATAGATGTAAAAAAAAAAAATAATCATTCTAGGATAATCGAGTTAGCGATAAAAAGAAATGTGTAACAGAACTTGGAAATTCAATGGAGAGGGAATAAACAAGAGAGATGGAAATATCAGTGGGAAAAATAGTCTGGAAGGAGCTAGAGAATTTTTTAAGTAGGCGATAATAAATTAAAATATTTTCCCACTTTTTTGCGGTTAGCAAATGTAGATCTCTTTAAAACGTATTCTATATACCTTGACGGAGCAAACAATTAACTTCACGAAAAGCAATGAATACGATAGATGTTCGAAAAATAACATGAAGTATTCCACTTTTCTCGCATTTTGTTAAAAAATAATGCTAAGTGATGATTTCTTCTGCTCTGGATGAACGTGCTGGTGAACTTATAAAACGTGCAAAAAATGGTATTAGAGGTTTCGGATTGGAGATTATATTTCTCAGCCTATCGCCCCAATATTGCTTGGCTGATACACACTTAAAGACAGTGCAAGAGAGCCGAAAAAATCTTGAAAATTTTATCGATTTTAAAATTACCAAGTTTTTTCTACGAACTATTTATCAGCTACTTGATAAATAGCATAAAATCAAAAAATAATAAAAATTATTTCTAATATTAAACCTCTTTAATTTTTTGTAAATAAGCTTTGAATTTTAGGAAAAAAGCATCGAATTAATTTGTACACCTAATAATTTACGAAACGTACGTGTGACGTATTAATATGCAATATTTAATACGCATATTTAATCAGGCTGAGGAAAGATTGGCCATGGTCGAAGAGCAACGGTTAATGGAAGAAGAAAGGCAAAAGATGAGGAAGGAACATGAAAAGCGTGTTAAGGAGGAGCAAAAGAGGATCTTAGGCAAGAATAACTCGAGGCCTAAGTTATCCTTTACGCTAAAATCGGTTACGTAAGTTTAGTATTTGTATTGTTTCATGCAGTTTTACATGTGATACGTATACGAAATCTTGTCAGCTTTCGTACTTGATTCGCGAGAACGATTATATAGGCTGTATCTATGTAGGTATGTAAATGTACCTATGTAGATACATAGATATAAGTGCAGTAATATTAAGACACAAAGCTCACCCTAATGTATTCAAAATATGATTGTTGAAATCGAACAAGAGTGAATTTTATTTGATCATGATGTAAAATACATCAAAATTAAATAATCGGTTCTCGTCTTGTAAGAGTTCAACACAGATACAGATGGGATTTAATGTTACATAAGATTATGCTGACATCAGTACAAACGAAAAAATACAAGTTTTTAATATACAACTGTTATAATATTTATATTATACTATATTAGTGTTTTTAACTTATCCAACAACTTCAAATTTATATATCATATTTTTTTGTAAATAATTCGTTTTAACTGATGTAAGCATACTCTAGTCCGTTTAGACATGATGATTTATACATATTATTTGTACAGCGCAGGTTCTTTATTATCATTTCGATGTATAAAAATCACAATCTTATTTCAGTGAGATAAATCATAGATCATGCAATAACAGCATGTGAATTGTTTATACCATTAAATTGGCCAAATGGAATTTATTATGGATAATACAATCACACTTATTTTTCTTTTTTTAACAGTTGTCTTTTTTACGTATAACTTTGAAACATGATAACACATGTTAACAATGATTTTTTTGGAAGTACTGTATTACAAAATCCAGATAGCTATTTTACAGTTATGTTATAAGTTTATATACACTATCTAAAAAATAACTTACATTATTTCGATCTGAGAATATATTTGCAGAGTATATTTATCCTGCAAAATTGTAATACACAAAACAATATGTTTTAAGAAAAAAAATCAAATCACGATTTTAAAAATTACAAAAACCTGAGTGATTTTGTACGTGAAAGATGAATGTCAACATGGAGCGTGACAAAATCCTATCTTAACCATGTAATAATGTGTACGCATCGTTGCGAAAAAGAAAAACATTTTGTCTATATAGGATTGTATACCTACGACATTGTTACTTGTAACATAAACACATTTTTAATAAATTACTGCCCTGTAATTATTTTCCTACTTATACACTGCATAACGTCTAGTACCAAGAAAAGAGAGCGCAAATGTGCTTTTTTACATATATACATAACGATTTATGACTTATAAACATATCACTTTGTTTATATGCTAATACGAAATTGCTTGCATTACCGAGTAGATTATGATGGAGATTGAAACAGTTCTCTTTGCAAAATAGATTTCCCCAAGGATATTCCGGTGATGTTACTTCATACAGTCGTATTACATGTCACGGTGATTTTGATGTAACGAATAAACCTTTGCCACGAATGCCGAGACTCGTGCCCTGTCCCAAAATATTGACGTTACAAAATGGATTGCGTTGCTTGTAAATACACTCGAACTTGCCGTGGGATGCCTTTTTATTTTTACGCCGATCTAAGATCACTAAATGTGTACAATAATGTATGTGTATAATAATGCAACTTTTTATAAAACATTATTTTTATTTCTTTATTCGGCATACCTTTCATTGCATCTTCAATGACTTCCGGATAGAGTTTCGCTGTGACTTCGCTGCTTGGCGGATGCAATCGTGGATTTGTATTTATTTCCAACAGCCATACCGAAAAATCATCAGCCACTACGAAATCAGCGCCATATAATTGAAAACTGTTCTTGCGATTTACCATATTATCTTGCGACGCTAGAAGTGCTCCAATCAAATTTTGCTTTATTCCCGGCCTGATAATCTTTTCCCAAGCCAATTCTTGACTGTATGATCTAGATTGCAAATTAATTAATTGATTAAATAGTTTTTAATTCTTCGTAAGGAAAAATATAATAAGTACTGAAGATAAGCCTTGAAATCTTGAAGATTCCAGTGACGTTCTTCAGGTAAGTCGGAATTGCATCTCGGTAACTTTCGATACCTCAGCTGTACCGTCGTATTGCACAAGTGAATTGACTCGTGAAAATCACTAAGAGTGTAATTTTTCGAAGCAAACCGTATTAAAATATCCCTGATCAGATAATTTAAGTTATTAAAGTCGCTGTAGCATAAACACTCCCTGGCGGAAAAATTTTAATGAATGATAACAGTTTGTTGAATTTTATTTTCATTTTGAAACATTTTGACTAGTGATTTCATTAAAATTTTATCAAAAATTTATTAGATTCAATAAAATATTAATTTATTATTATTTGTTATTTTTTGTTGCAATTTTATAAAAAATTATTGCAATTTCAATAAAATATCATTAATTTGCCAATACAGAATATCTGATTTTATTTGTTAAAATTTTATCAAAAATTTCAATTTTAATCAAATATCGTTAATTTGTCAATGTAAAATATTTGCGACTTCTTGCAATTTCATTAAAACTTCATTACAAATTTTAATAAAATTCTCTTACTTTTTCATAAAATAGTAATAATAATTTTTCGTTGAAATTGCATTGCATTTTTATTAAATTATCATTTAAATGTTATGTTTCACTACACACAGAAATAATCTTTTCAGCGAAATATTAAAATTTCACTGCATATTTATTGAAATTTTATCAAAAATTTAATGTCAAGTTTATCGAAATTTCATTAAAATTTTTCATCGCGACAATGTTAAAAAAAATTGATAAATATACTTGTACATCCACACGACGAGAGGTTGTGTATTAGTTATCAGAAACCATTGCCTGATATCTATTTTTGTATCATGAACAAGCAGTGGTCGCTCTACAAATAGTAATTGCAAATGTAATCAATAATTAATGCTTAAAACACTATCTTATTCTACATCGTATATCGTACAATGCAAAGAATACATGCCTATGTACTTCTGCACAACATACTCGATATTTTCTTTCGCTGCTTGATTCACTTTTACAAGGATATCAACCAAAGAATTTTTTAAAACGATTCCTCGTCCTAAACTGTCGTTACCTGGTTTTAAAATCCATATATTTCTTATACCGTCGATCTTACTTTGCGGTCGGTATTTTATCATTTCTCTCATTATATCACGCACAGATGCTACAAGCTCCTGCAAATTTCAAAATTTTTTAACCATAGTGCTGTTTTTCCAAATGTTTGCACATTAGAATATACCTTTAGGAAAATTGCATTACAACGTTTATACGTACATTTATATCAACTTTATCGGTTTCTTTCAATAAAACACGCTTATATATTATTTCGTGATACCAATCCAAAAATTGATGCCAGGCAGAGAGAGGTATATCCTCGTAAGCTTCACGATCTATGTCCTCATGTACTTGAATGCTAAAAAATGTTTCGTATCAGTATTTATATAATTTTTACAATGCGAATATTATTGTTTACCCTATGTATTCTACACAGCGTTCTAAGGCGAACGAAATCGCATTTACGGGAATTATTCCATTCGGGGACCAGGTATTCTTCGGTCCTACCAAACTGGCAAGTAACGAGAACCATTTTAAAATCCCGAAACACGCAGTAATGTAATAATCCTGTATGAACTCTTCCATTTGCGCTGACTTTTTAAATATTTCAATATACGTTAATATACTGTACAATTTATTTACATATTAATATTTTAATATTTTTAAGGAGATTCTCTCTTCAGCTTAAAAAACAAAGGAAATAATTTACGTAACTTTGAATCATATATATTTTTTAACAAGAGTTTTTGACATTTTCATCTTCAAAACAATAGATAAATTTAAACCCGTCTTCAAAATAATAAATACACAAAATTTGAGTAATAAACGATGATTTATAAAATTTAAAAACTTTTATATATATAGGGGAGAGTGGGGTAAATCGGGCCGTGTTCCAAATTGGACCTTTTTAATTTAAAAGAATACGGTTAAGCAGATTTGCGTGCCATTTATAATGTAAAGTCCTTATAAGACACCGTTTTATAAGTCCTTCTAAGACATGTGACAGCAGTTTGACAGTTCTCTGTCATAACATTCACAGAATAGACACGAATATGTATTTTCAGTCATCGTGCGAAAATTTAAAAAAAAAAAGAAAATTCTTGTAAATTATTATTTAAAAGGTGTTAAAAATTTGAAAGCTAATTGATTTAAGATAATTAAAGAATGTAGAATTCAAAAATATCAAGCGTTTTGTGATGGCTTTTGTAGTTTATTGTAAAATTTGTTGCAAAGTTTAAAAGAATCCGTGTCCAAATCGGACCTACATATACTCGTGTATGCCATAGGAGGAAATCTTTTCTCNGGAAACCTTTTCACGATTTGTTTTTTTTTTTTTTTAGTGAAAAATGGGCCACACTTATAAACGAAAAACAGATAAAATAGACATACAAGTGCTTCAGCTTGCTGTTCTCGATATAAAGAATAGAAAATCATTAAGCCGACCAGATTTGGTCCAAGGAACATTAAATCAGTAAAGTATCATGAGTCATCAGACTCAGATTAATTGAGTTTTTTTTATTTTAATTCTAATAATATAAACTGTCAGTAATTTCTTTTCTGAATAAAATTTTTATGCTTGACCGCCAAATTACTACGTTTTCACTCAATTCTAACAAAAATACATTAAAAAATTCTATCTAAAAATTCATAAAAATAAGAATATCCGATTTGTACCAGGGGGTGGTCCGAACCAGTAGTTCCAAATCGGACCGGAAAAAACGTTTTTACATTTTCCTTTATAGTTTTCAACACAGATGAGAGATACATCAAAATGGTCTTAAGCAAAAATGAAGGGAATTAAATTATCTTTCCAACGATACCTTCAGTTTTATGATCGGACTTTATTTGTGTATTATAAAGAGCAAAAACTGCAACTAGGTCCGATTTACCCCACTCTCCCTTATTCTATATCTTTATGTTCTATTCTTGGCGAAAATCATTATAGTTTTATTTCAATTTTTTCCACATGAATATTTATTAATATTATAAAATAAAAATCAACGTAAGTCGAATGTAAGGGAAGAATAAGAGAAACATAAAGAACACTTCTAGGAAACGAAAATTCGGACAATAGAATAGAAGTATATAAAAGAGACGTTAACGTTAAGTTTCACTTCTTACATTCTGTTATTCCCCCTTTACTTATGCCCCTACTTTTATTTTTGCTAGTGATAATATTGATAAATATTGATGTAAAAAAAATTGAAAAAGAATTGTTTATAATAATGATTTTTGCCATGAATAGAATATAAAAATCTAAAATATTTTATATAAAAAAATGTTTTTATGTGCAGTTTATAATAATGATATAAATATGGTAACAAACGACATTGCCACATTTTTACTAGAATGACATCATATTTATAAAGAAAATTGCATAATTCATGAACATTTCGTACTCTTACATAAAAATGACATAGAGAAACTTTTATTTAATTTCAACTGTTCTTTAAATTTTACTCTATCTTATAAATAGTTTCAAAATTTTTTGTTCTATTTCTCAAAATATTTGCAATTACTTAACCCTTAAACACGTAAGTGGGTCAAAGAGACCCCATATGAAGCTTCGAACGCTTACTGTATAAAGACAGAAGAAAATAGGAGGTTCGGACTAGGAGGTAAGAAAAGTTTGAAATCTTCTCTTTCGATTGATATGGTTGATCAACTTTATTGGTTAACTAGAATTCGAACGGTAGCAAAGTTTTGTTAGAGTCTGGGGGACTAACGTAATGTGTGAGTAAAACTTTTTTTGTGAATTTTTTTACATAAAAAAGCTGGACAAAACACGTTCAAACAGGTCCGTTCGCGGATGTTACTCGTCTATACTCTATCTAAAGTTACAATACTATATAGTACTGTAGAAAAGGGAGTTTTTCCGAAGTATATCATGAAACACATCAATTTCCAATTTTAGATACGAATTAATCAAAAATACTTCATATTCGCCTTGTTACATAAGTATATTTTTTAATAGAAATGACAATGACATAATTTTTTTTGAAAGTATGACTCTTGAGCTTTAAAACGCCGTATTGTAAAGTCCTTAAAAGTTTTTTGTTGTAAAGATATAATTTTTTTAAAAAAAGTAGATTTTTAGATACCCAAAAATACCTCATATTCTCTTTGTTACATAATTATACTTTTTAAAAGGAATGACAAAGGCATAATTTTTTTTTAAAGTATGATTCTTTAGCTTTAAAACGCCGTATTTGAAAGTCCTCAAAAGTTTTTTGTTGCGAAGATATGATTTTTTGAAGGAAAAATGGATTTTTGACCAATTTCTCATTTTTGAATTTTATTCTGAACTTTCATTTAAAAAAAAAGTTGTTGAAAAATATTGATTGTAATCAAAGTTATAGCTTTTCAAAGTTGAAAAAATCTCTTAGACCCGAAAATGTGTTTCCGTATTTTACAGGATCGGTGTGTTTAAGGATTAAAACTCTTTCCCAAGACTCAATGCTATTTCAAAAAGTTATATTTTAAGTTTAAAGAAAATTATATGGTCAACATAAATTTGAAAAAAATTCAAGAAAATGCCTACATATTAATTATAAATTTAATCTCAAAATTTTATCAAGTTTTTATATTATGTGAAAAAACTAGAGAATCTCCTTAATATTATAATTTATACATATAAATACACACACTAACAAATTACATGTACATACTTGATAAAAATTGTAACATCGAGGAAATTGTATATTTGATACACCGGCTTCATAAAACCAATAGGCTTTTTCAAAGTTGTTACACATATCAACCTAAATATTTCGCTAATTAAAATTATATACTTTGCAATACGTGTCCCACACATGCATTTATGAATTCAATTACCTTGGACGTAAAATAGCTGCCAGCAAATTTATTTATAATAGTCTTGTCATCCGTTCTCATAACAGGTTTCTTATTCGTATACCATATAAAATCCGCAGGAATTCGGAGCAATTTTTCTATTTGCTGCAAACCGTCTGAAAAGAGAAGACATTGACTTTCGAATTGATTTAATAATGGCAAACCGAAGTATATATAAAAAATGCAACCTTCGTACGTATTGGGGGAAATTGATATCATTTTCCTAATAGCTCTTTTCTCGACCCAACCTCTGTCTATTAGCGGTTTCTTCAAAGACGGAAATGTGCCGCAAATCACATAACATTTATGCTCGTTTACAGCTATTGTCAAAATTTTTAACAGAAGATTTATTCTAGCCTCGTCGTTTGTTACCAATTTTAAATAATCTGTCAATATTATATTCCCGTTTTCTTGATCACTCTCTTTATGCTCTGCTCCTAACAATTCTTCAAGATCCTTGCGATTGCAACAAATCTCGGCATCTACGGTTTTGATCGTCTCAGCTATGCACTTACTAGTCTTTAACTTCGGAACTGTTAAAATTAACCGCAAATCTTTATCGTCATTGTTGGAATTTTTTTGACAAACCTACGATTTTATGAAAATTACAATACTAACTGTAAAATAAATCATAATAATATATCTAATGTATTTGTAATAAGTTCTTTTGATGTCTAACGTCGATACCTGCCAACCTTCGAAATGTTTCTTAATCGTGCAATTTTTCGAAGATAAAATAATCTGCCATTTATCTTGACTGTCTGTGCTAGCTACTAAATTGTCACTATTGCAATGCATTTTTATGTTTAAATTTCGAAGTTATAAAAATCACGCTTTTTCATTTGGATGTTCTGTTATATGCACGCGAAATTTGGTCTTGGAACTTGACAATTTACTGCTTCCGTTTTACTCTTATCGATTATTTTGTGACTCAGTGACCTACATTCATATTTCATGACATGAATCCTTACATTTCTTGACTAAAGAAATGCCACCACGATTGAAGATATATCGTATATTCTCAAATTCGTATACATTTTTTTAAAAAGATTCGCATTTTATTCAGTTAATTTTTTATATTTGTTATTATAATTCTTATATCTGTTTAATGTCTCCTTTATTAATTCATCTATTTTTCTAGCTGCGAGGTTTTGAAACTCGTATATATTTCATACTTTTAATGCTTTGAAAATGTGAAATATAATTTTCTTTCTTTCGTTCTTTTTTTTTAGCATTTTTCTAATTGGAAATACTAAACTACGCGTATTCCAATCAATCTTTTTTTTTAGGGAAAGGGGGGAAGGAAATTTCTTCGTCATTTTTATTTTTTCTCCGAGTAAACTTCGACCATTTTTTTTCTGTCTAAGGGAAAACAACTGACTACTGTCTATATTAGCATCTGCGTTATAAACATATAGGCAAGAAATTCTATTTTGATGATTGATAGTAATGCTATTATCATTTTTTCCAAAATTTACGGAAAAACATTTTTATGCACAAATATATCATGAAGGAAGTCCATTAATAAATTGAATTGATATATAATTCCGGGTACATCAACCATACATTTTTTATTCTCGTCTGAAGCTTTTAAATCACGCAAAATATTCTTTCTTGTAATGCTATATAATCGTCATGATCTTTACCATTTTTTTCATTTCAATTTTTACAATACGTTTTTCTCTGTTGGGCTAATTAACTGCAAATAATAATTTATCTAAAAATGCTTCTTTTATTCTTTTTTCAAATTCCTGAGTAAGTTTTCTTTTGTGTACTACTTTCTTCGTTGAAGACCAAAATTCCAATTGCTTTAAAAGCTTTTCTCTTGTTGTTGTATCTTGTGAAAACCGATAAAAACCATTCTCCTGTGTATTATCATTTGTAAAATATAAAGCCTTTTAAAATTATTGAAATAACTATTAATTAAAGTGTTGTATCTTTTAGAAAATAATTTGCCATAGCTAATATTATTTTCTGTATAGTATTTGTCTGCATATTCAATTCGTATATGAATTGACTTCTTTTCATGACGAAGAACAATATTATTAAATTTATCAATTTCAGAATCTTCAAACATTAATGATAATGAAGGATATTTGTGTTCATACGAAGACTTTCTAAGCAAGCAAAGTACTGACAAGTCTAATTGATACATAAGTTTGATTAAGTGATTATATAAATATTATGTCTGTGGTGTCGAGTATGATAATCTGTATACAATTTATCCTGTCTAGATTCATCTTGTAAATCACTATGAAATCCTAAATTCTCACTGTTAGTATTTAAATCTATGCGTATTAAATCTGCGCAGACTCTTTAATACTATATCATTTTTCCTGTACATGAACATTTCCGTTTTCTAGTGTTTACACTCATTTTACAATTTTTCTTTCTTAAACTCTTTCCTTAAATGAGAAAGAGAGTGACCATTTTATTTGTGTGAAGCATTTCTAATATCTTGCAAAAGTTTATAAAAATTTTCTGTTTAATATAAAAGTCTCAAGCGTTTTTCGCGTTATCGCTATGTTATTTACCGCATGATAATAGAAACAGTTAATAAAGCAAGTTATTTGTTGTGACTAATTGTATAATTCCAACATTCCTTATATTAATTGATTTTATATCTTAAAAAAGTGAAGAAAAAGGAACGTTTTTTAGAAAAGAATAATTGATCAAAATATTTAAAAATGCAATAGTTAATAGAGGAATGTCTACATTGTTAAAAATTTTCATATATTTAAATATAACAATTCTAATATATGTATATACATATATATATATATATATAATTTAGAGTATTTAGAGATAATTACTGATAATTTTTTAAAAATCTGAAAAAGCTATCTAAAAAGCTTATCCGGAATAAACGTAATTCCTTCAAATATATTCACTTAAGGAGCAATAGTTTTCCTTTTTCCTGTTTCCTTTTTCCATATTACTAACATAAACTTTCACGGCCCGAGTGTATCACGTATTATATAGATATAATACATATGTTAGCCATGTACACACCCATATATATAATAAAATATATATACATATGTATTACATTCCCGCAGTATTACCACGTCTTGCGTCTTGTCTCTTCTTCTTCTTTAACAGCCTTTGGATTCCAGATTCTTGAACAAAATCGCAGTATTACGATTTCAAGAACGTCAAGCACTGAACCCAGTTGCTTCAATCATGTTTTCAATAAATTGTCCACATGAATAATCGATTGTTCAATTGGATACTGGAACCTAAAAAGATGTAATATGTTCCATTATAATGTTTCATTTATAAAAGAGACATGGTAGTGAGTAATAAACGTATAGCGTTAGACCGACTCGTGTATTATATTCGAGCCGACGACTTGCGAGCACTCGAGATTAATAGAATAAATCGGATAAAATTGCATCGATCGAAATAACATTCGTCTTGAATTTCTGTAAAAAAGATTAGTTAGTAAAGTCGGAACTTGAATGTAGCACGATTTTTATTGACAGTATTATAATTATCTACTCAGCAATATGTTTTCAAAATTCCTTAAATAATTTCAATAATTTAATTAATATTTAATAATATTTTAATAATATTGATAGATATACTTTTATATCATTAAAAATGTTTTCCAAAACTAATTATTCCATTGTATATTCCATTGAAACTTTTTTAAATTAAATACATCTATTTATATGGGTTAGAACAGAAAGATTTTTCAATGGGAATACACAGATAGTACCCCTTGAATTTTATTTAAAAAGAAATTAAAGATACCACCACGTGGGTTTTATTAAAAAAATAAAATATTATCACTTGCATTTTATTTGTTAAAAGTAGTACAGCAGTTATTTCAAAGAGCAATGTGTTCTCTTTATAATTGGCGCAATTTAAAGATTTCATACATTTTTTTGGGAAAAATACATTTAGGTTGGATTAAATTTAAGATATTTATTTTTAAATAAATATCACTTGGGTTAGAATAGGAAAATTTTTCAATGAGGATATAAAAAGAAAGTACTATTTGGGTTTTGTAAAAAAAAAAAAAATAAAGATTTAAGGAGTACACACACAAACTTGGCGCTTTTTTTTACCTTTTTTTAAAAAGGTAATTTTGTGCTGATTAAATTAACTTGATGACAATTATTGATTATTCAACAAAATCTGTTGCCGATCTTTGCAGTTGCAGAAATGATTATAAAAATTATGAATAACGGTCTTAAAGTCTTTTTGTTTAGAATCGGGTGAGATAAATCTTGCGAAAATGTTACCGCGATAAAAATATCTTGTTGAATGATCAGTATGAATGAAATATTCGTAATAATCGATGTGCGCGTCTGTTAGATTCGCTTTACAATAGAACCGAAATATGCATAAATGTATGTAATGAATTTATTATTTTATATTATTTATCGCAAATATATTTACCAAATTAACTTACAGAATCTGTAAAAAAGCTATTTCTAAAATACTTGAATACTTTGTTTTAATAAAATCAAGATATACATATGTAAAATCCACATATTGTACAGAATATCGTATATAATTAATTTTATATTACGTATCTAATAAAGTTTGTAAAAAATGATTTTAAATTATTATTACAAAGTATTTCTAGCACTCGAACGAAAAATCACGAAAAAATTCACGATTGCAGCGCGGGAATCGTATAAACTGGCGCGAGTGCACGCTCACAAAACTCACGAACTTCTCGCTAACTTTCGAACTCCAAAATTAATTAAGTCTTTCAACATTAATATATTTAATTTGTATTAATTATTTGTTACGGAAAACTCTTTATGGCAAACATTCGTTTAACATTTATTCAAAATAAATTTATATTTTACTTANTTTATGGCAAACATTCGTTTAACATTTATTCAAAATAAATTTTATATTTTACTTAACATTATTTATTTCAGATAATGATTTAAAGGAAATATATATTTAACGTTTATTTAATACTAACTTTACATTAATTATTCGTTTAAGATAATAATTGAAAGAAATACTTACTTTTAACATTTACTTAATATTAATTTAAGATTTACTTCATATTAATTATTTATTTAAAATAACAAATAGGCGAAACATTCATTTAATGCTTGTTCAACATTAACTTAATATTTAGTTAATATTAATTATTCATTTGAGATAACGATTTTAAAAAATGTATTTTATTGTTTTCAATATTAACTT
>QKQZ01017069.1:0-42905 GCA_003595255.1 Solenopsis fugax | reverse complement strand
AAGCGTTCGAAGCTTCATATAGGGTCTCTCTGACCCACTTACGTGTTTAAGGGTTAAAATACAATATAAACCGATATATATTAAGGGATAAATGTAACAACATATCTATGAACGTCTAATGACGCAAGTAAAAATTCTTATCTTATAAAATTTCTAAATTATCCTAAAAAGGCCACCTAAACTAGCAGATCTTTAAAAAGATTTTTAGAAATTTAAAAACTATTATTTTTTTTTAATGCTCGGAATCTATATTACAGAAGTACGTATTAATTATAATTAAATACAAGCATATATTTTTAATATTATTTCAAATTTAATTAATAGTTTCATTAATAGCTACAATACATAATTATTAAGTTAAATTGTCATTGAAATAAATTGAAGACAACATTTTGATATTTATTATCATGCTTTTACCTAGAATTTACGCAGAGTCGTTTTTTCTCGTAAATAAAGAAATTTTCATATTCACATATCGAGATGATCGGAAGTATTCCTCTTCGTGTAAGATTATTGTTGTCTTTCCTTATAAATTTCCTTAAATTTACGGATGTGCGACAATCGGCACGATCGAGTTGACTCGCATTGTTCTGTCGCCTTTCTCCCGCGTTCGCGATAAATTTTGTACCGCAGAAAGCACGCGTGGCATATTCCAAGGCTACGGCATCGTATTTCGCAAGTCTGTCTTAAATTCTCACGCGCTTTTAAGGCGATCGACCTTAACGCCCGTTGTGTCTCCTTTCGCCTTCCGCTATGCGAGTATGTTTTCACGCGGTGAGCCATTCGTTTCCGAATCGGAGGACGGTGAATTTATGAAGTAGCCCCTATACTTCTTCCCGGTGAACCGCGCAATTTATGCGACCCGGATGTGCATGTTTGCAATCGTATATATGGTATATAACAGTCGGTTTCAACTGGAATATGGAGCGCATATAATGATACGGGGTGTCCCTGACCGATTTGAGTTTAAAAATTCTTCGCCTAATTATTGGATTTAATTGTATCAAAATTCAATGTGAAAGTTAAATATAGATATCATTTAATTAAAAGAATCTTTATCCAAATACAATCCTTTTAATTCAATTATTATTATATAAGACGATATTGTTATGAGCAACATTAGAGCAATATTAAAATAATAATTGTTGTTTAAATAATGCTTTTAAACATATTTTAAAGTAAATTCTTATCGATCTAATGCAATTTATTTAAATATTTGCGAAGCATCATTCAAAGGACGATATTACATCGATTTAAACTGTAGATGTACATAGTAGAAGTTATTACTTCTTTTTATTATTTCTAGAATCTTTTTTTCTTATTCTTTAGCAATTCTCTTATTTTTTGTAAATTATTGCATATTCAACTATTTTTTTATTTTATTTGTCAACGTTTGAATTGTCAAAGCAGGTTTCTTTCAAGTATATTCAAATAATTTTACTCGTTAAATTATCTTTCGTTGACTTGACTTTCCGTATTCTGATTCAAGAGAGATTGTTACGGTTGCGAGACGAGAATAAAAATCGCGTATATCACTTGATCCTTGCACCGACGTAATGACTGGTACGTGAGTATTGTTACGTGTTTCGAGTAAAGCAGAATTCAGAATACCATGATATTATTGACGTTTCGCAGATCATTCGAGACCTTTTAAAGTCTAAAAGAATTGAAAATATTGATTTCTTCATTATAATATGATATTTATTCATTAATTTTATTAAGAATTAATATTAATATTAGATGTTTGTTTATTCGATCTTTCAATATTCGAAAGATAAATTCAATTTTATCTGATATGTTTATTAGAAACTATTATAAACACCTATACTTTACAAGCATTGTATATTCAATTAGATGTATTGAAATGCTGCTGATATATTCGGATTTTTGAAGATATTTTTTTGAATGTGAAATTGTATTTCTTTACTTATTAAATGAATAAAAATATCGATGTCTGATACTGCGGGTTATTTTCACGCGACGTTAGGAAATTCCTGAGAAACGACGGCGGGACATACAAACTCGCAGTTTCTAGTCACGCGATTTTGCATTCACCTCGAGACATGTTGATGTACGTGCAGTTTTACGAGATATTGGGTGTCTCGAAATAACACCGAGGAACCTCCATTTCACGGACTCTTTGACCGTTAATATATCTTCCGTATCCTGGCAATATATCTTAAAAGATACGTTGTAATCTCTTGGTTGTAACATGTCCGACACGCGTTTAATTTTAACTCGCAATTTTTCGATCGCGAAGGTTTTTTTGCTTTGCGGACTAGACGCGAACTCGGATGTGTAAGACTTGTTGGCATTGCGTTTAATATATGTCTTTTTAATTTCTGTTACTTTACTATTGATAACTTGATGCCTCTTTATTTTCTATTTTATAAACAAATTCCCGAAACTATTTAGCTCAGGGACACCATGTATGTGGTATTGATATTGGGAACTTGAGTGTGCACGTGAATGCGCGCGCGGTGCAATCACTCGCTCGATATAACCCTCGCCTTCTCTCTTCGCTCGGTGAATTCCGTCACATAGTATCGAGGCACTCGCCGTATTCGTGTGGAAAAATCGGTTGGCATCTGATCGGATGAACGAGGCAAACACGCGGGAATAAAGGGATTGAGGACCGTTTACACCGGATTGACTTTTATCTTAATTTAATTTGGCTTTCATTCACTTCCTATGGATGGTTCGAAATAGATGTCTATATATTTTAATATAGTTTGAATCAAATTTGCTAGTTTTTTTGTTAGTATTTTATATTTAGATCAAACAAAAAGAAATATACATAGACACTAAACACAAAATCGATTATGAAATCGTGTTAAGAATATTACTATCTTTTATTGGAATTTCTAAATAAATGGAAGTGTAAAAAATTAATATGTATACTGTGATTAAAGTTAATTAAGTCTTTATAGAATAAAATTCTAGAAAATGAAAAAAAATGAGCTATTTTACATTTTTTGTATGGGAAAATTATAATTATTATTATAAAAATTATTATATAAATTTGTGTGAAGCTGATAATAGTAGAAATGGAAGATATTGTCTCCTAGATAAATGGTTTAAAAGTAGTTACAGTATAAACTTCGATTATTTCATTCACCGATAAACTTCGTTTATTTCATTCACTGCCTGCAGAATTTGTGTTAGATATAAATTTATATTGAACTATTTTTTTACCGATGTTAATTTTTCCATTTAGACTTTTTTTATGTATTTGACAAAGACGTGCGAAATGTAACGTATGAGACTACGTGTCTCAGAACTTTAGAAAACTCAATTTCTAGCAGAGGCGAAAGTACTTTCGTAAATCATCGAATTTAGTAAAGTCGAAAAGTTTCTGTCTTATATAAAATAATTTTCTACCTTATGATGAATTATGCTTGTTTATAATTTTTCACGTTATCACTATTCTAACTTGTCAACTAAATATTGATCAACTATCTATTGATAAGATTTTCAAAAATGATAATAATAATTGTTACAACGTGATTGAATAATGAAATGTGATTAATATTGCTTTAATATGATGATATCTTTATAACCTGTTGATTTCTGCAGAAGGCATTAAGTCAAATAATATATCAAGTCAAACGATATCTCATTTCAAATATATCTTAATTATCAAGAATGAAAAAGCAGTTGAACGACTACAAAGATTATATGTATATACATATAAACACAATATAAACTCTCATGCAAGATTTAATTATTTTTATAATCGAGAAATGATTCAAAGAAATAAAGAATGAAAATAACGTCTTGATTTTATCACGAGTATAGGTTTGTTTTCTTCCGCATCTTTATATTCGTTCCATCTCAATTTAAATAACTCGATCAAATTGAAAGATATGTTAATCTACCGTGCTGTAAGTAAAGAGTTAATCCTGATGCGGAAGAAATGCCCGCGCACACGAGAGATGCGGTTAATAATAATTATTATTCCGCGGCATGCAGCTGCTATTTCGGCACCTCGATGGCGCGTATGTTCGAGAAAGTATGAAACCGGTATCAAAGCTCGATGCGTGACGGAATTATGGATTAGGTGAGCGGCAATAAGTACCGCGCGGACGGCGTTAAAACGCGGACGTCCATGTCCGCGGCAAGATTTTTTAGGTCAAGGCGACACGCTCTCGCATCGGAACGGTATTCCCGTATGCTGGAATCGAGAATAACGAGGTGCTCTCTTCGAGTATTGATTCCGCATTATACTCGCGGGGTGACGCGATTTAATCGGCACGAGCAATGACACTTCGATACGAGGTGAAAATACGGGACGCATCTCGATGGCTAGGCCGATTATTCTCCCGTAAGCTCCTTTTATTAAAAATTTCAGAACCTAAAATATATACGCAATATCTCGCTGAATATCGCGTTACTTTTATTCGCAACAGTGCACCGCCGTTTCATCATTTACAATATTTCACTTTGCGAGAAAGCTGCCTAACTTTATGAAACAACTATATTGTAACTGCTGCAAAAAATGGAATTTAATATTATGAAATGCCTAGAAATGAAATCTAATATTGCAGTATGCTCGAGGTTGAATCTCGGTTAAATCTATTAAATAGCTTAGAATTGCTTGCTCATTTTCATTGTTAAGGATAATTGTCATTATTAGATTCCGCGAACGCGAACGATATGTTTTCCAATTTTACTGGTCTCCGCGTAAGATTAACGATTACGGGTTAACGGGGCTATCCCGTCCCACTTATTTGCTCATAGCGCAAAGCGCTCGCCACGTTGCGCAATGAGCGGCGTGTTTGCGCAACGCGACGCGCACGCACGAACATATGTGTGCTTGTGCATTCACGCGCGTGTGAAATGCGCAAGCACGCAGGATACTGTGATAGCCCTTGCGAACCGACACCCGGCTGTAATTTTTCAGTGCCAGCGCAGCTACTCGTTGAAAATACATCAATACCTACTTCGATATTGCGTTAGCAATATCGCTGCGAAGTTTCTCATGAATTTCAAACTAATATCGACATATTCGAATGCGTGTGCAATATACGTACTAAAAGTGGCGTGGGGAATTAGTATAGGATATCCTGCAATTACCAAAGACTATATTTTAACATCGTATATTTTGGAGGTCAATTAGAGTTAAAAATTTTAATATGAAAATATTGAAACGAGCTCGTTAAGTTATAAGCGATCAAAGTTGGTCAATACTAGGATAGAATTCGCGTGCTTCATAACTACATTTATACGTATGTCAAGGTATTGTTTCTTATTGATTTTCATGTCTCAGGTAATATTGACTTTTCCGTTCTAATTTTGTCTCTCTGATTTCTGATACACAGGTATTACGAACGTTAACAATCAGCTGATGTATTGACAGTTCATTACTAATGCTACTTGTGTATTATTTAATTTTTCGTTTTAATGAAAATTTGAATAATTAATTACACTTAAAGGAATTATTAAATTTAGATATTATTTAAAGAATAAAGATTTTTATTATAATCAGAAAATGGAAGAAGACGGTTAAAATCTATTATTACTTATTTTCCAAATTTGTGTATCAGACCTGTCTTGAAGTGGCATATCTTGAAGTGCATTTGACATTCAACTCAGTCTAGTTTTTTGGATCGAAAGCGCGCAACAATGTGCGAATGTTGAGTGACATAAAAAAGCGGATGACCGCGATATACTGCGACCGTGTTTATTAATATTTAATTTGAAATGCGAGAGATAGAGTATTCGGTATTTACGTTAAAGAATGGACAACTGACGTATCATGACCGTGCATATTAATAATTAATCGGGAATAGTAGGAACAATATTCACACGTTTACTTTTACAACGCGTTAATGTTCCGATGAAATATCGGTTGAAACATGGCCTTGATGTTTGTTTTTGATGTTTGTGTCATACACTGAAAAGAGTTCGATAATAATAATGAAGTTTTGATGGGATAATTTCAATTAAATGTTTGATTAATACAACCAAATATTTAATAATATTTAATAATTATTAGGATATCGTTTGTATTTAATAATTATATGAACAGTAACCAAACATAATAATAATAACCAATTGGTTACTAAACGGTTACCAAATGATTATTAAATATTACTAAATATTTCGTTAACTAAATACTTAATTGAAATTATTTCATTAAAGTTTAGTAATTATCTTCTAGGCTTAATTATTACTACTAAACTCTTTTCTATAGCTTGCCGTTAGGTACACATGGTCGTCGCTCTACCATTCACACAATGAGAGTCAGTACGTCACATATTGTCCTCCGTGCCTTGTTGCATTACCCTTTGAAATGTGAAGTACTACGATGTTTGATACGATCATTCCTTTGCGAACAGCAATGCGATAATTCTCACGATAAAAAAGTGTGTCGCAGCAACATTTCTTGTAGATATTTTTTATTTGATCGTTAAATAAAAGTAGACTTCGAAGTGAAAAAGGATGTAGGTCGTTTTTTTTGTTATATTCGGATCGTGTAACATGCTTTGGATTTCAAAATCTGCCAATTTTCAATTTGAGAGCGCGAATCGCCAGTTCGAGTAATTTAATTAAGAGAACCGCTGATAGATCGTCCGTTTTTCAATTAATAATTAATATGAGAAATGAAAAGAGTGTATAGAATATGGGATGTATTTATTTTAAAATCACTCGCGTTAAATATTTCGTAGAAACGAATTGATCTATACAATACCGATATACGGATAGAAAATTCATTTAAAACAATCGATTTTTGGGATCGATCTAAATCAGAAACTTAGAAATCGATTTATAAAGATCGATTTTTATTAAGCTTATAAAATATTAAATATAGTTTGAGATAACTACAAAATTTTTTAAATAATACAGTATATTTTTGTTTATTTGATGAAAAGACTTGGAGAAAAAGTGTTGTGCTGATTTATCGCAGTTCTAGCGACAGTTCTTTCATTAATTTTCAAGATACATTATTAAAATATCTTGACTTATCTATTTTATGATGTTCTTCTACTGTGCAATAATTTTCTAAAAGAATGAAACATAATGTCAAGTGTCACTTTCTGTACGTGCGCTTTTTAACGGAAGATCAGGGACATAACGAGGGCAGCATAGCGCCGATAACGTTATTAACGGTAACCGCGATAATAATATAAGACGCGAACATTTCTTTTACCCAGCTGAAACGCTGTCGTCGCTTCTCTCCCTCTCCCGACTTGCTGCCGCAATTACACGCTAAAATTCTTGTGAATTGGTTACAGCATCGTGTTAATAATTTCACGTCAGCGTTGCGCGTAATTTCATTTAACGCTGAAATAATTGCGTGAAATCTGCGAGTCATAAATGTGCTTAAAATCATATAGGTTAAGGCATATTTATAATAAGATTGAATTGCAGTTTCTTCTGCAACTCTGTCAAACACATGGCATTGTGTCTATATTTGGCAAAATAATACGAGATGTAACCAAAAATTGATTTATCATGAAATATTGATATTGAAATTGGAAAGCTAGATTTTCTCTCGCTCATTCTGTGTTACATTCTTACATATCATTTTTTAATGTTTTTATATTGATTATATTATTAATTTTTCTTTAAATTATTTAAATTCTTTTATAAATATTTTTACAAATGGGTTTTTGAAAAATTTGTGTTTTTTGTGAATCAAATGTTTCAATGCACAATTGCACTGTTTTTTCGCTATGCAATTGAAGTTGATTGATATTACAGTTTCAGCTTGCGCGTTACTCTAGTTTGATTCCTCTTTGATCTTTATTCTTTTTTTTTTAATAAAATGTAGCCATCAACTGATTGCTAGTTGAACAGTGGAAATAGTGCAATTGTGGCGCGATCGGTTAAAACTCTTAAAAATTCCGTATGTCTTTTTCTGTCGATATTTTGCGATGGGTATTATTGGTCGATCGACCTATTCCGCGATCGAATTGGCGGACGTCGGTGAAAGATTACCGAGCCCATAGCCATACACGTATGTATTCGATTTCGATATCACGATGACGTTGCTAACTGTCATATCGAATTCATCTAGACGGATACGTGGATGTCGATAATGGAGAGTACGTTTCAATTCGCTTTTCCATTACGGCACGGAACTTGAATGCACCGTGGTCCGTACTTCGTCTGCTCGCAATCAATCGCTGCGAGATTACTCTCAGCATCGCTTTTGCGCCGTTTGTTCTCTCGATTTGTTGAATCTCCGTTCGGTTTCGGGAATAATGAAATTGACTGATCATGCTGTCATTTGCAATTAAGTTAATAAAATTATTAGGTACATTTAACTATATTTGGATCAGAGCGGCGGTCAATTTTATATTGAATGCAATATATTTCGATAATTTTGATCATGTCGAGATTTTATATATGTATATTCAATATGCATTAAGATAGAAATTTTATTTCCTATTCTAATATAATGAAATAATATTTTAAAAAATTAAATTTTAAAAAAGTCAAAAATTAAGTAACTTTTTGATGAAATGACATTTAAAGAGAGCGTGTGTATCAATGATTAAAAATTAATTTAATATGGAATACATTTTAAAATACTTTATATTAGCTTGTTTTAATTTTACTTTTTCAGTCAGTTATTAAATTAATTACTTATGAATATGAAAAATATAATAAATGTGAAAAATATTGGTAGAATTCATATTAAAAATTCATATTAAAAAGCAGATTTCACATCATAATTTCTATAAAGTTTGACTATCGGGATTTCATTTACATTTACGTATTTCATTTACATGTTCCATATTAACAGATATTAATCTGTATTATGCATTTTTATAGAATATTATCGCTGCAACGCGCAGCGATAATATTCGATTTTTCGCGCTACACTAAGACTCATGAAACAAGGACATTTATGATTTTATTCTAACAATAAGTGAACTTGGTTATCGTTAAATACATTATTGTACATTATCTTAAAAATATAAGATACATTCGATTTCTGATTTATTTTATTTTCGATAATGTAAAGCGTGATTTTTAAATACAAAAAGGTCAAGTACAAACCATTCTCGATTAAAAGACAATGCATACTGTGCGATAACCATGTTGTCTCATTCTTACTCTAGTTTAATTCAATTAGCAGCGATTATAATGACTTGTGATGAACTTTTTCTATTTATCGAGGTTATGCTGCTGGTTATTTTTACATTTGTTGTAACTGTATTCGATATCGAAATCGCGTATTTTTGTCTTCGAAATTCTTGGAATCGGAAAGTGATGTTTCTCAGTTTATCAAACTAGGTTATTTCCATTATCGTTCCAATTTTGTTCGGAGATAAACTCATTTTTGATCACGAATTTTTCGATAAATTTAGCATCTTTTAGCATAAATTTTACGCTAAACCAAGAAAATTTTAAATTTTAAAGGACTTTACTTTTTCCTAGATAAATTTTTATGAGAAAAATTTCATATTTATTTAGCACAAGTTATTCTTATCTAATTTAATTTTATTTATTTATTTAATTTTTTTAAACTTTTTTAATCTTTTCGGAGCATTATATTTCCATAATTAAGACATATCAAGTTTCCATCATTAAAATAAAGTTTAATGAAAAAACAGTGGAATACATAAAATAGCGGAATAAAACTCTGTTAACTGTTTGTCTAAATTTTTTTTTTTTAAATTCTTTACATTTGCCTTGTAAAATATTTTGCTTTTCATAAAATGTCGTCAAGGTCAAAGTCAAGTATGATAGTTTTGAAATACTGTCGACATGGTGTAACTTTTCGCATAGTATATCATTATCTCGGTCAAGGAAAAGCTTCGTGTCCAAGTATTCAGGACATCGAGTTTATTAGTGTAATAAAAAGACAGGCCGAATTTTCCCGTCTTCTCATAAGCCGTTTGAAATGGCGTCGTCGTCATTCGGCTCGACGCCAGTCTTGACTCCGCAGGACCAGCGTGCTAACCGGGATGGTGGTGCGTGTCCTGGGCTGTCAAAGTGGGCCATCGGGTCGACAATCTCGACCCGCTATCATACTTATTTCACGAGCGTGTTTCGCGCACGTGTGTTACGGGATTATTGTTATTACCTCGCGCCCGTGAGTGCACGGTTCTCGCGCAATAAAAGGCTCGCAGCCTTTCGAAATCGGTCGTCCAACTTGTGCACCCAAGGTGTGTCCTGTGTATCCGGGCCTTTTTTAGCCTCCGTTACAGTACAGCGAGATGAGCTCCCTAGATTAATATTTTTAAGACAAAGCATTTTCTTCTTCTTATTCAAGATATCTAATTTTAATATATGTATTTCATAAGCTTCGTGTGTTAGAGATAGTAATATTTTACGTTGAAATATTTCTCGCAAATGAGATTGAACATTACTAGAAATTATTATATTTCGAATCGAATATTGTATCGGGATTTGTAGACGAAATGTCGCACAGAAAAAAAATTAATATCAAATCAACAATTCATTGTTTCATATATAAGCAAGAATATAAAATCTTCTTAGAAGAATTTATAATCTTAAACAGACATAATTTGCTTACATGGAGAAAATTTTTCTCTTCACGTAAGCAAATTGTCTGATTAAGATTATCAAATTCTTCCAAGAAGATTTTATATTCTTGCTTATATATGAAACAATGAATTGTTGATTTGATACTCATTTTTTTCTGTGCGGGAGACACTTTGTGTGTAACAGATAATTTTGTTGTACAGATATAACGGCACATATATATATTTTATTGAGTCGTATAAAATTCGTTCAGCCGTTCGTAGTTAACGAAGTGTTTTAACGATTTTATTATCTACTTTCGAAAATATACCATCGGAAACCCGTCTTTAACGAGGAACACGACGTCTCTCTCTTTTCGCCGTGTCGTAATTCGGTCCGATAAAGCCGTCATCGGCGATTTATTTCTATTTGTATTCTTGTCAGCGTCTATTAATCACTTTGCTTTACGATATCATTAGCGGATCTGGAATTTCAAGATACATCTTTTGGGGACATTCATACGTAGTTTAGTCAAGAATATAATCAAAAAAATAGTTTATCTTTCCTTACAAATCGAATAAAGTTTATTAAAATTTCAATGATCTTTTTAGACAGAGTGGCACATACATTTCTTTAAAAATGTCATGATATATATATGTAAAAAAATTACAAAATATTATTACATATCTTTATTCAAAAGAATTTAAAAAGATTTAATACTAACGTGGTCGTTTACAATTCATGCAAGGCCAACGGTAAAATATATGTTTACGAACTTGCAGTCTTTCGCGAAGAAAAATAAGCGCGCATTTTCTTTAACGGTTCAAGGCATATAAATCCTGTGATAAATAACGTATTCGAGATAGAATTTGTATATAAATCTGTACATGTTTACTAAGCATGTAAAAAAACAACATTATTACATCTAAAATATGTTCATAATGCAAAAATTCTGTACAGATTTGCGGGATCATCATTCTTTTAGACTAAAGGGATGATGATATTAATATTTATTAATAATATTTATAATATTTTGTTTACGATATCTATTTATTATGATGTTTTCATCCTGATGAAACTCCCGTCAAAATTGCGATGTTTCGGTGAATAATTAATGACAAGGACTATTCGTGCGGCCGTAACGATCGCACTTACCGTAATTACACGTTCTACACCGCCATTACTTGGTTTTCGTCAGTTTCATAGTTCGAGGCTGACCTCGAGAGCGCCATGGGGTTCGTCGACTTTCGAGAGGGATAAATGCGCCGCAGCCGTACATTCGTCATTGTGGGCGGCAATGCCGCTTGCGTCATAAACCTCTCCGGGTATCGCGGAGATGCGAGTCCGCGGCCAGAACCACTTCGCGGAACCACATTTAGCACCTTCCTATGTAATGGGTTCGTTCTTAGCGGTTCTTAAGTGTAGCGGTTAATCTCGCGCGCGGCTACGCTCTTCGGTTATATATCGGTGCCGACTTCTAATCCGTCCTTGTTATCGCGTTGTAATTTACCACAAAAAAAAAAACGTAATTGCGTCATGAATTTACAGCATATAGTGAAACATGAAATTCTTTCTCATATAACTTTTGCTGGCACAGGCGATAAAAATGACATACATAACAACGATTCGGTGACTTGATGCGGAACAATTAATGTCATTAAGCGATTAAATTGCTTAAAAAATATAGATGAGAGAAAATGTGAAATCTAGGGCACGCGACGTCTTCATGCTTTGGTAGTGATAACGATGAAGAAAATTAATGTCACAGAGAAGTTTTTTATACGTAGATTGATAGTGATTCTTTTATTCTCTAAATTAACTTTAGATAGTATTTACAGAAACACGATATATCTTGTAGTTAAAAATTTGAAATATAATTAAGACATTGAGCAAGAAAGTTGTTAACTTGACTAAATTTTTCAACCCGATTAAATTTTTTCAATTGAAGTATTCATGTATTTGACTTAAATACATAAAATACTTGAACTGAAAAAATTTAACCAAGTTAACAACTTTTTCTCAGTGTATATAAATATTAAAATAAATATCAATATATCAATAACATATTTCATCTTTAATTATAATTAATATATTTCTTGAAAAATTATCAGGTATTGATTTTGTTAAATTTTTTTATCATATTATTTGAAATATATATCGTTATCCTTACCTTTTTATCAACAGTATGAATTTCTTCGAAAGGGAGAGACCAGCGAAAATTTCCAAGATATCGGAAATGTTTGCTTAACCCGGAGCAATCATTACTGTATTTTGAGAATCTTCCCACAGTAGGTACGATCAATAAATAGGTACGTCTGGTAGAATGAAGATGAAGGGAAGTGGGAGCAAAGAGAGAAAGAGAGAGAGAGAGAGCAATATCATGTGTTACAGGCATCCATCGATCATTCCTAATTCTCGATAGTTAGGCTACTTGAAGCAAGGTACTTGATTATACTGCACATGGGAACTCGCGGGTACGAATTTAGTGGAATTACGGCTAAGTACCGGTGAAAGTTTCCCTAGCGTGAATCTTCAACGTGAGAAACATTTTGAGGAATGCAGCCTTTGAAAAAGTATCAGATTTGTTATGTAATGTGCTTGTAGAAAGACAGAAACATTACCTGTGATCATCAATGATCCATTTTAAAAAGAAATAGGTTCTATTAAAATATTATCTTTTTATTAAATATTATTTTTATTAAATATTATCTTTTATAATCTTTTTATTGAACATTTTATTAAAATTTAATAACTTTGTTAATTCTTATGATTTTCATGAAAATTGAAGTAAGACAATATTTTCTTATGTCATTAACGGCTATTAATTAAAATATTTTGTAAAAATTAATTTTATAACAAAAAAACACTTTTTTCAAAAAAGAGATTGTCTTTATATAAATCATGTGTTGATAGTTAAACGTTTATAACTAAAGACATATATTTGCACGATAATCGATTCGAAGAAAGGTTGCGTTCATTTTTACGCACTCTCTAAATCTAATTGGAATCAGTGAAATCTTACTGATATACTAACTATGATTATCAGTGACTTTTCACTGTCTTTTAGTGATTCCGATTAAAAGGAGGGGAGGAGGGGGGTACTCTCACTGATCGGAATCAGTATATTATCATTGAAACACTGAAATCAGCAGACTATTCACTGTCTTTCAATAGATAATACACTGATTCCGATCAGTTTTAGAGAATAGCATTTTGTATCACGGTGATCGTATTTACGAAGAATGTAGTTATTTTCTTTCACGTGTTTTCGCATATTCGATCTCGCAGATAACGCGAGCGGTTTATCTTATCGCTTCAAAGAAGCAGCGGTTTATTTCCTCGCAGATTTGATCGAAGCAATGCGTTTTTTCCACAATGTGCAATTTAAGTTGCAACGCTGTTTATCTCGTCGATCGCGTTTGCTCTTCAGCTGTGGGCTTTGTATTTTTTTATGCATCACTCTCAGTCCGGATAGAACACAAGTTCTACGTATACCTTTCTCTTTCTCTCTTTCCCTTCCTTCCTCCTGCTTTAAATACTTGCACTGTTTTTTTCTTTTTTCCGGAAAAATCGCTGGATATTTTTATTTCATGTATTTTCTCCATGATTCTTCTCGCTGCTTACTTTATCAGCTTTATTGTTATACTATTTCTTTTTTTTTATTTAAAGCTTTAAAAATTGTACAATTCTGATTAGAATTTGAAAAAATTTAATGATAAGGTGAAAAAGAGAGTTTTATAATTTAAAAAAACATAATTTAAAGAAACATTTATTATTGTGCGGGTATGATAATTGCTATTAGTACGAGGTCTTTAATTATCTTTAATTATGTAGATATTAGTTTTCTAGAGTATACTCTACAGAAGTTTATAACAGAAAGAAATTAATATTATAGAGAAAAATTATAGAAATAAAAAAACAAGAAATATCTGTTAGATGAGTTGAGTGTGTATCTAAGCAAAAACGTTAGCACAGTGTAAATTATAAAAATCATAAAAGTGCTCATTTTGTTCATAGTTTTTTAAATCTGCGTTTTATTATCCGTAGATTACAAGATAGCTAAAAAGTACAAGTCCTAGATGCGTTCGTCTAGTTTGTCTAGGCGTGAGATAGACCCTGAACAACGTGCGACCGTGTTATACCGAACCGGACAAGCATGGCTTGCCATTGAGAGCGCGGATATTGTTTCGCCGCCGTCGTGACGCCCGACGTGTGTCGGAGAGACGCCTCGTTTCCACGTCGTGCAAGGATATCGCGTGGGTGCCTGCCTCCGGGAGTTAGGTTACCGATTAACCGCTCCAATTTTGCCGGACTAACTACGATCAAATGCGGCTGACGTGGCGCACTGGTCTTCTAATTATTATCTACTAACGTAATGTTAACTCACCGTCGAGTCGATAAAAATACCTCGGAACAAGGTTTTTCCTTCATTCTGATTTACGATGGAGTTTGTATCGTATACGGCTAGTTATAATATGCGGAACAGCTACTGTTGTTGATGAGAATTATTTTTGCACTGCAATTTTATTGACAGTAGATTAATAAAAGAGGGATTAACGCGATTAGTTCCCGACTTCGTTTCGCAGAACCGCGGTACTCGTAACGTTAAACGCGATCAGAAGAAATATGTTAACGGCGCAACTACTTTCCATTTCACGATGGCTATTTATAAGTTTATTAGTCACAAAGTTGCAAGTGCAACGAGTCACTTACCGTTAAGCGCAGAGTTAACTCAATTTTCTACGCCGATCTACGTTACGGTTCACCCATGATAAGTCTCATAAAGAAAGACGGTGGATCGTTAAAATGAAATTAGATAGTACTTGAATTTTACAAACGCTTTTAGATCGCAATCTTTCAAGCTTCCTTTTGTGTTTTATGTCACTTGGCACCTGTCTCTATTAATATCCTTAAAACTTTATTTTATAAAATTGGAGATATAAAGAGAAGTACATTTTTCCCCTATAAAAAATAAAAAAAAAGTATTTAAAATATTATAGCATTACGTTGTATCGAAACGTTGTTAAAAATTCGGGATCATAATTTTTTTAAAGAGCTCGAGCTTTTACTATCGAAATTAATTTCGCAAAATAGATCGGTATAAAAATGAGATTGCTTTATCACAGTATTATTTTATGGTGCTATAAAGAACGAAATTGAAAGATTTTACGACTTTATTTTATATATGTAATAGAAATACACTCCCTCAGTTATTTTAGTTTTTCCGCTTACGTACCATATCTAATGGTGCTGCACCTACTACATACTCCACGGACAATAATTCAAATAATAGTGTCAAGAGTGCTGTGAGTGCGATTTTCAATTCCCTCGAAGCCTTTTCACTCGACGTGTCGCGCGGCTGGAAGAAACCGGCGTGCTTCGTCTCGTCGTATTGTCTCGGGCATCGCGCGGTCGGAAGATAACGAGAACAATCGACATTTATTTGTGTCATCGGTCATAGTCGTCTCCTCCATATTACATACAGTATGTCGGAGCACGTACGAGAGCTGACCACTATCTTTTTACCGTTTATAAACGCATGTATGCGCCCACAAGTTCAAGTGTTATCGTGGCATTCTACGCGCGTGCTGATGCGCCTAATTTATATATCACTCACACGTGTGCATATTAAACGTATATAAATAAAATACGAAATTGTGCCGCTTTCTATCTACACGGTTTTCAGTGTGATACCGATTTTTTCGTCGAGATAATTATTAAAATTTTCGTCTTGACATTTTTCTTTAGATTATTAATTTTTCAATAAAAAAATACGTTCTATAATAAAGTCTACTGGAAAAATTCGTTAAAATTGATTAGAACTTCTTATTGTTGACAGTAATATTTAATGTATGTTTTATACGGGATATTTTTAAACCTGAAACTAAAACCGCGTAGAAACTTGAAATAAAATCTGCTGAAAAACTTAACGAGCTCGCGTAATCTAACACTGTTTGCGATTTTTTACTTTGTTATTTTCGACTGTTTCTTAGCAATATGATCCATATTTAAATTCTATAAAAGCAAAATTCACTTAGGATTTATTCAACAAGGTCTCTGCTTGTGAAACTTGACTTTTCTAAAATCATTAATTTGTCCACGGTCATTCGGTGTCCGATTGATTTATAATTCAATAATTATTGACTCCATCATTCCTTTGTTATCCTTAGTAGTTAAGAGGAATGGCGATGGTTCTGGGACATCCTGCTCACGTGTATGTGTAGCGCCCGTACTTTCATGCGAAGTACAGTTAGTCAACACACGCGTGCAACTTTATATCGATGGCGTCACCGCGACCGTCGATTGGGGCCAAGCGAACTGAACTCATTGTCAGCCACGTCGCTGGCTCGCCCCTTTGCCACGCGGCTGCGAATTAATAATTGTTATTTTTTTGCCCTCGACCGTCGTCAACAGCGCGCTGGTAGGAAGTGTCCCATCGAACATGATCCGTCGAGATGACGCGTATTATCGTCCGTAACTCGTTTTAACGATGATACTAAATTTATTATCAGATAATTATTTCTACTATCTGAGAACGCGCGCGCATTATTTAAAGCAATATGCGCGGTAAATATGTCATAAAACAGCTAAAACATTCCGAGTATTAGTACTAGTTAGTGTTTTCGATGGAAATTACCGTTTATTACTCAGCCGTCGCGGAATGGCTGTATTTTCGGTTAGCGGCTTTATTAAACTACAACTTTGAGATGCTTTTCGTGCATTCACTTTAATGCACTTCAGCAAGAATAGCAATTTAGGTTGTGGTAGAAAAACGGTCCGCCCGGTTGTCCGAGGGAAAAGTTAAGCGAGCGCGAGCTCATCCGAGTGTGAGCCTCCGTCGCATGTAGCACAAATTTTGTCTTGATGGTACTCATTCCGGCACTCTGGCTTCCGGTTAACGATTCGACCGCGGCGGTTGGTACCGTGCCAGGAAAAGTGAAGTAAATGTCTCGGTAATCTCGAAATCTTCCGCCGCAACCTTGTTGCCCGTACTACAATACGCGCTGCGTGGAAGATTAAGAGCATTCGAAAACAATGATATCTCGTATTATCAGATGCGAGTGCATCGTTGCCAGCGTCGGCAATCGTGTAAAGTAGAAGAATCGGAATGCAATGTTCCGAATGTGATTTATCGATTTCCTCGTTAAAGTGCAAAAATATGTAAATTTTTATGAGGAAAGATAACGCAAATTTCTGACTAATTAATCATTTCACAAGACTGATTTTTTATTTCAACGTTACGATAAAAAAATAAGAGATAGCATCTGATTATCCTGCTTTTATTTGTTATCTGTGCATGATTGTCTGGAAATCGCTAAATCTTTTTTTATCGTTCTGACTAATAATAACGTCTTCCGCACGTTCTTGACGAATTTAATTCTTCAATATTTTACGTTAATTAAAGAAAAAATGCAAATGTTCAATCAGATTAAATCATACTTATATTACGTAAAATTAAAATTAACTTGGAATTAAAATTGAAATAAATTAACGATAACGTTTCGTGATTCGTCACACTTATCGCGTTTTTCGTAGAAAGAGCCGATTTGTGTTAGTGTGACATTGGTCACTTCCGTTTTTATGTATTAATGAGTTTTAAATATCCGTAAATCAAGTGCTTCCACACGCTAAATCATGGACGTTGGCGCCCGTACACGTTCACGCACGTGCGTGTGCGTGGCGCACCTGTGAACACACACATACGATTACTTACGTCCATTTTCTACTCGTACAGACGAAGTCGTGCGTGGGCATAGAAGTCGTCCCCCGATCCTACCACACACTCCAATCGCATTCGCTAGTGTTAACCACTCAGTCAGTTAGTCAGTCACTCAGCTCGAGTACGCGCGACCGGTTCGTAACTTGGGCTCGAGATACGCACGCACAAATCGCGCCGATTAATATCGAACCTCGAGATCGATGTAAACTGAGCTTAGACTTCCGCGCGGCATAGATAGGCGAAAGTAATCTCTACACTTATATACCACGCGATCGAAAAGCACGGATAGTCAGCGTAAAGTGCACGTTCCCGTTTCTGTCACTATGGGAATTGAATTGAACCAAAATTTATATTGATTCGTAGAAGAATCGTGACACCAAATACTAAGTTTCTCAGCGCAGGTCTTGTGGATGAGTGATTTATGAACTTCGCGTAAATTCGTCGTGAAAGTTCCAAGTCCCACCGGGGAAAGAATCTTCGAACAGAGTTTTCCAGTCTTCGAGATAATAGTGCATCCCAGTAGAATAAGTGATATGGACTGAAAAAGCTCCAACTCGAGCGCAACAGTGCCGCGGTTCGAAAAATAGCGCGAAAGTTCTGCTAATTTCGAGTGTTAAGTATGCTTTACTCGGTGACGAAAATCCGAGATTAATTTGAAGAGAGTAAGAAGAAGAAAATTTTATCAACATCCTCGATATTTTTTCGACTATATTTCGGTTCCTCCGAGTATACACGTAGGCCTTTCACGCTAGAGCGAGTGACGTTCAAATTGTAAATGAAACGATAATTTTAATGCACGCTAATGAGAGAGATCCAAATTTCAAATTAAACAGCTGTATTCGATATCGTTACGTAATATTTAATATTGTACAATATGTTACAATAGATTTTATTATAACATGAATCAAGATGAAGTAAGCGAACGCGAATAAAACAAAAACACGAATAAACAGCTTCAGTGCAAACGATGCCGTCGCGCTCATCGAAGCAAGTTGTTCATTTATGTTTGTGTTCGTTCGTTCGTTCGTTTGCCTCTGTAAGCAGCGCTCATAACGAAAAGTTACAATAGAGTAATTATAAACTCTATTAATCGTTGCTATTAATATTGCAGAATAATTATTACATTATTATAATATTAATTTTTTATGAATTAAAGTAAATTTTTAAATAAGTTACAGTACTAATAACTTACTTAAATCTAATAATTATACTGAAATTTCTGTATTTGGATACTCTTGATTAGATACTTATTATTAAAGTACTCGAATTCACGGCATCATAAAAATATTTAACATTATGGAAGAGATATTTAATAAAAAAACAATTTAATTATTATTGTATCTTGTATTTTGTTACATATCTTGAAAATGTCATTTAGAGATATTTTAACAAAGAAAATTATTATAATTGTAAAAAATTTTGCGAGTTACAGAATTATTATCACACATATTTGAATTATATGTTTATTTCATGTTAAATGCATTTCATTAATATTGAAGGATTATGATATGTCGAAGATATTGAGGAAGTCAGTTATCAATGTGCAAGCAGTTTTTATTGACATATAGTGGAAAATTATCGTGCACTTGACATTACATACTATATTAGTCACGTAAACTAATATTGAAGAGTTAAATAATTCGCCAAATTGTAGCTCTTTCTGATATTACTACTTTTTTTCGTCATATTGCAATAGCAGTCATCTAGTAACGTTACAATCTATTAATAACATCGAATGCGAAGTGTAAAAAAATTGAAATAAACGATTTTATTATATATTGGAAATATTAAGTAACACGTATTCGCTTTTCGTCAGTCACATGTGATATTTTCAACACAGCGATAAAAGTCATGCGGTGCAAAAGAAGAGAGGCGAAATATTCATGACAACGATATCGTGCAATGTTGAATGATATAACGGGAGTTCCTTAAGTTGGAATCTATTTTACATTTTCCATTATTGATTTCGCAATGATGCCTTATCATCTGTGAAATACTGTGACATTTAAATGTTTACTGTTTTTAAAATGATTTGGCAACTAGGTGAAATCTGATTCTAAAATTCACGTGTATATAGATTCTAGTCTAAAATTCCTCTATATAAAGCATAAATTTTGCATATAATTTTAACCGAGAGAATCTTACTAAATATTATCACGTTAACATTTTTCTGCAGCTTTTTAAGAACTTTTTTATGTACTTATATTAAATAAATTACTTAAATCTCTGAATAAATAAGTTTAATATTATGATGTAAGTACAAATGTAAAAAGTAGACGTAAAAGTTTATTCGATTTTAAAACTTCTCGTAAGAGTGAGTTCTTAAACATTAGCAAATTATTCGCAAAAGTTGAAAGTAAAATATGATAAAGATTCATGTAATTATCATATCTAGTTTAAAATTTATTATCATCTAGTTTAAAATTTTAAACTGCGTTAAATAACAGGTTATGTTAATTTATATATGAAAACTCGACATCTCGAAATTTCATATTCTTTTGCAAAGGAAAAATCTTTCAAACTAACAAAAATATAATTTTTAGAATAAACACGTATCTTTGAAAAAACAAGGAAAATTGGAGTAAGAAATAAAGAAGTTTAAAATTATAGGACCTTTGTCACGAAAAAACGAAAATTATCATTGATAGTAAATGATCGTATAAACTGCTTTGGAACTAACACACTGACGTTTCTTAGGTATGTTAAAAGAAATACAAGGCATTCGATAACGTCAGATATAGAAGAACATTTTTTTCGTGATAAGAACATTAACGTCACTTTTTTTGTATTCGCCATGTCATGGATGAGCAGCAAAACGTTAATCGTTTCCGTTATCGCTGTAACAACGGTGTGCATTTATCGCAAAATATAACGCGTACCCGCATACACATTTTAATTACTTTTCGTTATTGCACGCGTTTTTCTTTGCTGATAATTGAAGTTTCTATTAGAAATAAATCGAAATCTGAATATATATAAATATTTAAATATAAATCACTCTCGAGAGTTAAGCTTTTACATAATGTTCTTTTCACACGAGACTTAAAATTGTTACATTTGTATTATTTTATAGTAAACTGATTATATAATTTAGTATTCGGAAAGAACATATGATTTCAAAACTCGATCGAATCTTATTTCTATTAAAAGTAAGTTTGAAATTGTGAAAGATTTTCTTTATCTTTTACAAAAATGCACTTTCCCAATATTTGATTTTGAAGTATTTATATTTTGAAGTAAACGGAAATATGTGGTATAATATTTTCAAATGTTTTGGATTGCTTTTTAGTTTTCACTTTACGTCAGAAATAGTCGACTTGACTTTCGCATTCAAGGCTTTTGATTTTTGTATAAATGCAAACCGGATACTACAGCGAGTTTGCGTTATGTATTCAGTGGCAAGTAATTTTTCTCCCAGAATTTTATTACAGATCTGAATTTTATATAATGCATTATTATATATTTCATATTCATTACTAAATAATACATATTTCTTTTTATTAAAGTATTAAATAAATTTTTGGTAAAGAGAAGTGGGCCGAGTTATTAGTATTAAATTTATACGAATCTTTAATTAATCAGATTTTTACTCTGACATCGTTTCGTAATATGATATCATCGCGCTTCGATAATCGATTTCAATTTATTACTGGTTACAAACACAATGTTTATAACTTCGCGATAAACGATTTTCTGTTTCGCTAAATATATCTGTCTGAGTCACGGTTTTATTTGTTTAAAATTGAAATTGCTATTTAAAATAGTGGAATGAGAATTATTAAAAAATAAAATTGGAAATATATTTTCGTGAATAATAATGCGTTAAAAAATCATTTCTTATCATAGAAAATATCTATTTATTAATTCAAATGGCGACTATGTATATTCTTTGAACCTGATGAACGAACGCATGCAATTACACACTGTGCTAAATGCGCCAATGCTTGAGAAATTTCAAACCGTAGTAGTATCTCTTGTAAGTGAAAAAATTGATTAAATCATCATGTTTTCTTGAAATATCTTACGACTTGTTATTTTACCAAATATTATACACACAAATTTAAACGTTTTAGTATTCGAATAAACTTGCAATAGTTTATCAAAAATCGACGACGTTATCGTTGCTTGGAAATGTTTGCAAGATAAATCCCAAGATATCACATTAAAACTCATAAATTGAAAGATTTAGCACAATATCTTGTTAGATTCGATGTAATTCAAGAGCAATTTTTATTATCGATTTATATATGTTTAATGTTTAATGTATAATTTGGGAAAGTTTATAAACTTCCTTTGAACTGATTGAAGTTCTTCGCAAGAAAGAAGCAATTTCCTATTTGTCGCTCGACAAAGGCCTTACGAAACGCGCTGTGTACATGAAGTTTCCAGAATTACGGGTTTATCTGACAGGTGGTCGCTCAGTTTAAACAGTTTGAAATATGGTCTTGCACGGTAGTGTATAAGAGCACAATAATCACCGCGAGCTCGTCGGACGAGAAAATTATGTGGGTGTACGCGTAATTTCGTGTTTTCTCAGCTGGTTAAAGAGGGACGGACCGCGCGTGTACGAACGTCACTATAAATGACAGAACGCAAAATGCGCTTTCCGTCATATAATACGTGATCATTAGGATCGTGCCACGATACAGCACGATTTAATGACGAGTCAACGATTACAATTAATTACTTATCGTGCCGGTTGCGTCTCGACCGCTCGCTCTAGCTCATTCATTATCGGCCGAGTCTCTTACAACATGGTGTATACTTAATAGTTTCACTTTGAGAATTACCTTTGATAATAAAAATTACAAAACTCAGAATGAATAGTGAGAGCTCACCGCAAAAATAGCTCATGAATTACAGTAGTAATAGATTTGAAAGTTTAAGCTTTTAGAAAAGGATCGCGACGAATATACTGGAAGTAATAACATTCAGGAAACATAAAGATGAAAAGTGAAAAGCAATATTATGTAATTAATAAATGAAGTAATATATGTTTTCTTTTTTTGGTTGAACGCTATAATAATGATATTTTTATTGTATTTCTGAAAGTATTTTTGATAGTAAATTCTAAGATAAAATCTCTAAAATTAAGAGACTAATTTTCACTCAAGAGCAATAATCTTTATTTATATTTGTATTATATTTCCAGTCAATTCAGAATTTAAAACGATTTCCAGTTTTCTTCAACAAGAAGCATTTTCCATTGCATAATTTTTCAATTATCTTAATAACTATTTCTTAAGCAAACATCTCATTTTCTTATTACATTCCTAAAGTATTTGAAGATTGATAGCATATGATATTACAATAGGTCTAACGACAATAATCATCGCATTATGTTGTTCGTGCGACTAATCATCGAGTGACAAATTGGTCAAGTGATTCATTGGTCGATATCGACATTCGATACGTGAACGTCTTGTAAGAATCATGGGCGCGCCGTGCTCACACGAATACACGATCGTGCGATACCGCGCGTGATTTGGAGCCACGATCTCGGAAATCGCGACGATCGGTGTGACATTTCGCCGCGTGAATCCACGCGCGGGTTCAACGACATTCGTGCAATAGCACGGTAAAGTACATGTCTTGCGACGAGCGAATACGTGAGTGCCAAGGTGGGACGATCGAGGAAGAGATCAGAGAGAGAGGCGGTTACCATTGTTTATCCATGTATAACTTCGAGCTCTTTAAGACAGTGTGGACAAAGATAGGCCGGATGTGCGGCTATATCATTTGCGCCAAATCCTACCTCTCAGGTTAGTAAATACATGTCGAAAAATATAGCTGGATCTTTGATCGTGGATTATCTTATATTATCTCGAAGATAATTAATCGTATGCAATAAATGCTTTAATTTCATTACCTTGAACTTTTTGCAGTAAAGTAAATTATTTAATTTTTTATCACAAATTCTTAATCTCCCTTTTAATGAGCATTTTATACATATTTTATTTTTTCACGCATATTATCCAACATCATTAAATTAATTCATTAAATAAAAAAATAAAAAATAGATTTTTTAATTATTCGCCGCTATATTTAAAATTGCAATTTAACAGCAGATAACGGGAAATAATTCCCAAAAGATTTTTGTAAAATATTTTATATTTTGTTTTGCTTCGCACTATACTAAATGAGAATTTTATACTACATACATATTACATACATAAATGCTTTAAATGTTTAAACGAATGATAATTCATTCCTAATATATTACAGTCGTCTTTCCAAATAATTAGTCATCTTTAATTTTCTGGTAATCTTTTATTTTCTTTGAAAATTACAAGATTGCTTTTATTTCTATTAAATAAGCAGAGATGAAGTGTAAGTTCATGTATTGATAAACGCTTAATTATCTTTCGTTCTGTTTACCTAATCTAAAGATCACGTTTACAATATTATCGTCTGCTCGCTCAGATATTAGATATCTCTTCATTTTATCAAGCTTTCTTAGCTTTATATTCATGAATATCGAATCGACAAATTGTTACTTTTTAATGCATCATTAAAAAAAGAAACTGCTGTAAAATAAAAGTAGTTGTTGAAATCAAAGTACAGAATATAAGCTGCATTTATCGTACATTTATCAGCAAACAAAAATGCTATTTTTCTCGAGAAAAGTTTATAAACGTTAAGAGAATCAGCACATAATATATACTTAGGGCTAAAATGCATAGATCATGCTAAATGCATAGGAAACTTTTTATTTCGTGAAAACTTTAAAGCAGAAAGTGACGTGCGTTCTCTTTCTCTAAAGTATAGTTGACAAGTAGTCATTGCGTGAAAACAAAGCGATCGGCAAAGCGCGTTTGTCGGTCCTGTTTCGTCGACGCGAGCAAAGAAAGAGGAGGCGGCCTGTTTGTAGAAAGTAAGTGGAAAAACGAGTGAAAGCGACCGAAGGTATCCTCGACAACGGGAAAACTCGCACAGTATTTCCTTCGAAATCATTCGTGGGAGCGAAATCGAGAACGGGCAGATTGTATTTAAGATTATTCATAATAATGTTTATCTGTTATCAAAATTGGATTTAGAAATATTCAAGCGAAAAGCTTAAACAGGAGCTTAAATATAAAATCTTAAACATGATCTATTTGAATATTGATTACCCTGAATATTAAAGAGAGAAATATGTGTCTAATATAATATAATAATGTAATACAAAATTAGAAAACTGAGAAAAAGAGTTTAGTAATAATAATCCAATTTTGGTCACATAATTTCAATTAAATTGTTGTTTAGTTAATATAATCAAATATTTAGTAGTGATATTAATAGCAATCGAACATAATAATATTAACTAAACGGCTACTTAACATTACTAAATATTTGGTTATATTAACGGAATACCTAATTAAAGTTATTTTATTGAAGTAACTATAATCTAGGCTTATTATCAAACTTTTGTCAGCACGTAAAGTCGTGCAGTATAAATTACTGATTGATCTTCGATGATAATAATAAGATATTTCTTTCCAAAAACGTTGGAGCTACTTCATAATTAGAACAACAACCGAAATTGAGCCTTCTCATCTCTGGGATGCGCAAAGGAACTCTGTCCGCGTTATTTTCTGCGGAACGCGAACCGTTGATTATCGAAAACAATTTAGCACGAGAGGAGAAACCGACGATCCTTTGGCGTTTAGGATAATAGTACCTTCGGGAGGAGTACCTGGCTACATTTACGGACACAACACTTTTTGAAAGAGCCCTCGCACGATCGATATTACTCGTCAGCATATTATTCTCGGTCTGCGGTTACTTTTATTATCGGCTAGTCTGTCGATATGGGCTTGCATATAGCTATAGTTAGTTGGCAATAAATCAGTATTCCCAAATTGACTTCAAGCTAGGTCTGTATTTCATTGCTCAGATCTAGAATTACTCTTGTATAGAGTTACGTGATCAATTTCTGGCTTTTAAAATTTATGCAAGTTAAATGCATTGTTTTTCTTTTTTTTTTCCTGTTACATCTAGCTTAGAAAATTATTCAGAAAGATATGATATTATTGAAAGTATTTTTCTCGTTGCAATTTTAAATTTATTATTTCCTATGCATCTAGCATGATCTATGCATTTAGCCCTACGTATAGTTATGTGCTGATTCTCTTAACATTTATAAACTTTTCTCGAGAAAAATAGCATTGTTGTTTGCTGATAAATATACGATAAATGCAGCTTATTTTCCCTTATAGCCAGTTTTTAAAAAACATGTACGATGCGAGCACCTTGTCATCTTGATTCGTTTTCCAACTATTGGAGATCAAGTCTAATGCCTGTTTACGTGATTTCAGCGTAAAACTTGTTTATCCGTTTTGATTCCGCTCTGCGTGTGATTATAGCATCGATAGCGCGCGACTGCGTTGCGTAAGCTCGCGGGCGTTTTGCAATTGTAATTCACGGGCTTGCAGTTCAGGCACGTAGATTGGATATTTGCTCGCTGATAACGGCATAAGGCGATTCTAAATCGCTAGACCGAGCGGAATTGCCGATTCGTCCGAAAGCGGTGCCGGAAAAAATGACTGTTAACAAAGTGTTGGGCAGCTATACGGATTGCACTTTCACTTTTCGCCGATCATAAGCTTTCCGCGCAGATCCGCCCGTTTGATCGAAAAGCACGCATATCTCAGGTATTGCATCTTCCACACACGATACATTGTCTTGTTCGAATCGAATTCCTTTTATGTAGGATATCGATAGAGTCGCCGGAAGTTATTTCATAAATTCTTAATTTATAGAATCAATTTGTTCACCATTAAAATTTTATACGAGGCCATAATTCATTCGTTGAAGGATTATTTTTTAACGTTAAATGCTAAATGATCATATGTTTTAATTTCTTCCTGTTTCTTTCTCCTCTGTTAAGATAATATTCCGTTAAACACGAATAAATATTTACGTCTTAAAAGCTTAATTTATTAATACTTTTTATTTTTTAATATTGTATAACTTTATAAATAACGGTTGCTGTTTTTTTTTCATTTATTTTTTAATACTCGCTAATTATAGAGAAATAAATAATTTATTAATTAAAACTGGAAAAGGTACCCGTATGCCAGTATCTCCAATGTAGCAGTTTTTGTATGCGTACGCGTGTAAAAAGTACTTGTAAGATAAAATTACAACGAGAAGAAGTTTGGATAAGAGTGAAAGTGGAGACGTAACCGCAAGTCATGAATATTTCTAACGCAGAAATTGCCGTGTATAACTATTTTTTTTTATTATAAGTGAAAAAATGTCCCATTGTCAAGCCGCGGAGGCACGCTGTGTGGTCGTTGACTTTCGCTCTGCAGCGCGTACTTCCGCTAAATATTGTTCTTCAGCGGAAGTCGACCTATCTCCGGCGGTAATGAATATCCTTTTCAAAAACGTTTACATCCTCAATGAATAAAATAGCAATGGAAAATAAATAAAAAAAAAAAGATGAAAAACGTATCTTTTGTTTTAATTTTGGGGGATGTACATTTCCATCTTCAACGAATAAAGAAAAATAGTACTGGAAAATACGCAGATGAAACGAGTTTTCTGTCTCATCGTTTTAATTTTTGGCATTTAATTATAAAATAACTAAACTAACTATATAAAATAGAAAAGTAAACTACTTCATTAATATTATATACAAGCCATTATAATGTTTTAATTATAATGTTTTAATTATAAATGTGCTAGATAAATACTACAACTTGTTGAAAATAATTAGGTTCAAAAGTTAAAATATCATATTGTATTTAATTAACATCACTGGAAAAAACCTGTATATTCTCGCAATCTATGACGAATAGAAAGTGCGTCGTTTAAAATCCACTTATCGTTGCTTACGTCATTCCATTTTAAATTTAGAAATGCTCCAGAGATACAGATGAAAGGTGCTCTAATGAATCAGCCGATGTACATGTGTAATAGCATATGCATACATTACAATTAGTAATATCAAAAAGGAGATGGGAGAGAGGAATAGAGACAGAGAGAGAAAGAGAGAGAAAAGAGAGCTCGTTTACATTTCTCGCGGCATATTTTAAACAAAAGCGAACTCGAACGAGCGATCTAATCTGAACGAAAGTATCGACACATTAGAGTTGATACGCGTGGCTGTGCATGCCGATGATGGATTGGCTAATGTGCGATCGGGTATATGTTCAACCACACATGTCACACATACGCGTACGTAGTATGTGACGCATCGCGAGAACCCGACCACGCATTTCGAGAAACTGGGTTACAGCCCGTTGGGTTCACGGAGCCACCGACCTAGAACTCCTTTCCTTTTCGGAATTTCCGCTTTGACATCCTTAGGATCGATTCGCTTGCTACAAATTTTGCCAGATGCGTTCTTGACCGAAATTCGCGATCGCGATTCCAATCCATTAGCAGAACTGTTCAAATAATTTAGCGTTATTGTTAATGATTTTTTTTTTTAATTTTAAACTCACTAAAATATTTAATAATTCACTTGTGTAATATCTAATTATATAACAATTGTCTTATTGACGTAGTGAACGATTGTTAGGTTGGAACTTATTAAAAGAGTTTACAATTACTCACACAGAACATAAACTTAGAACTCGCAACATATAGCAACCAACCATAGCAATTACAAACATATTTAGAATCTATTATAGCGCATGCCAGCGCGTTGTGCCGTAAGAAAGGAACAATGTGTCTCCCTATAAATATGCATAACGTATGTAAGCTGTCGCGATAAAACGCCGCTTCAGCATTTCCGTCTGAATGGTTTCGCCGCGTAAAACCCACGTATGAAGAGCGTAAGTCGTTCTGTGCCTTTGCTACGGTCTCAGAGTCACGCCAACTTGAAAACATACCTCACGTGATATACACCCACGCATCTTCTGAAAGACTTATTGTCGTGTTCAGTGACATAAGTATACTTTGACGCCGCCGCTTCTATCACTGCAAACTACATAAGTGTGTATGTGTGTTTTGTTTCCTGTATGTTTTGTGTGTATGTCGCAAAAGTACATAAAATGTAATTTTCGAATGATATATGTCACAAAGTTTTGCGCTTTAGGTCAGTACCGAGATGTGTTAGTGAGATACATGCGCGTTCAGTCCGTGATGTTTGATCAAATGAGTCGAAATTTGTGCAGGACCATTTTGACACCCATCTTTAAAATTTTTTCCAGTTTTAAACGTTTTTTTTTTATTTTTAGCATCAAAACTTTAAGCTTCAAAGTAAAATTTGTTTTAAATTGACTGGATCGATCTACATTTTTAAACATTATTTTAATTCTTCGCATCAAATATTTTAACTAAGCTTTAAATTAAATTAAAATTTAACGAAATTACATAAAAGGTAAAACTTCGCTATCTGTTTGCATCTTCGGAATTTATAATTCGCGAAAAGTTTATTTTCCATGGAAATTAATTATATTTGAGAACGGAGAATAATTAGAGATTAGAGAGTAAACTTTTGTAGTAAAGGCTAGGCGTTTTTTCTTTACAGTAATTTTAGCAAAATTTTAGTAAAATGAAGATTCTGTATGTTCTTTTATAATATCTCCCAGTGTGTGGATTTTAGAGAGTATGTAGATTTTTTTCAAGATCAAGCGTGCATTTTTATTTTTCGCACTTTTCTTCTTTATTTTATTATGAGCTTATCACCGTTATAACGCGATCACCCTTTTTCATGCGAGAACCGTTCGAGCAAACCACGACCAGTTTTCAGCGGAACCTTATTTTCCCCCTTAAATCTTCCGAAACGCGGCGCGAGCGGTTGGATTATCGCGCTGTGTATTCTGGCATGCGGAACGTTCTTGTCTGGCAGGATGCCCATTGTTACGCGGAGTGTGTCGAGTCCATCCACCGGTACGAATCTGCTAACGCTGAGATGCTGAGCTAGTCGTTAGAACAAGGCTGAGACGAGGAATCAAGAGCGAGGTTGCAAAATTGTAACTAGATCTGCAACTTTACTTTCCGCTGAGTGATCGCGAGTCTTAGTTCGTTTAGAGTGAATTTTTTTTAATTGCGGGTGATTTTTAGCCACCGTTGTGTTAGATTTATGTAGGGTGTTAGCTGATATCCCGTGAAAAATGACGACCTCTCTTGAAATTTATGTTTCCTCTTGAAAACCTCCCGGCAAATGACGGTCTTAAATTATCAGTTAAATAGGGTTATCTTAAAAAATATAATTTTAAATTCTAATAAATTATTTTATAATGAAATATAATTATGAAGAACGTAAGAAATAATACAATTATTGTCTTCTATTACATAAAAAAAATATACAAAATATCTCTTGTATTACATTACATCTCTGTAAATTACTGGCATTTCGGAAAAGTATTGGAAATGCTGGTTTATTCATATTTGTGTTTATAGAGAAAATATTTCAGCTCGCCAGGATTAATCAGATACAGTTTTATTCAATTTGTCTCCCATTGAATTTGCAGTAACCGAATGGTTTGCAAAAAAATAAAACATTTTTCTCTCGCACGTTATTTGTTGCAGTGATGCAAACGGCAACTTTCACGCGACCTTTTTAATAAGCCACCGAACGTGCGTGAACAAAATAATGATTTTACGAGCGAGTCGATTTATTACCCCTGCGATTTTTCACGTGAAAGCTTTTCACGAAATGGGCGATGGTTAGCGAGAAAATAATTGCGGGCTATCTATATTTTCGAATGATGAAAAAGCGCTACAATTGTAATAGGTGTCTGCTTCGATGGGCGCGTATAATCACCGATTGCGGTTTCCATCGTGTATTTATGAAAATTCTGACGTCTCATTTTGCTCGATTGCGAACATTCGTAATCAGAATTAAGCTGTCATAATCGTACCACGATCTATCACAATCACAATTTCCATCTACAGAATAGATTGTTGCACGAAGTTCTCTTTCTTCCGAAGTTCTCTATCCTATATATTATTATAGCTAAATTATACGATCTAAAATAGAAATTTTATTTTCGTAGTTTGTGTTTAAAATATTTAAAATAAAAAACTAAAAATATTTTAAACTCTCACTAATACTATTTCCACCAACGCAGATTAACTTTGATCTCAGTTGAACTTACTCTTTATCTTTCATTAATTCTAAGAATTGGAATGAGATCAAAGATTAATTAATCCACATTGATGAAAATGGGCATTAATCTTTTATTAAATTTTTTATTTGATAAATGAAGATAAGAGAGGCATGTTTTGATACACGCAAGAAATAGATTCTTACGTTAACTATTATATGTTATCATAATATTTATAATTTACTAGAACAAGGCCATATGTATAAATGTAATTTTACTAAATTACATTTATATTGCGCTTTTAACTTTTTGTATACAATTTTCTTCGATGCATCATGAAAATAAATAAAAATGTTATTGCGGTACACTTGGTACGATAAAAGAAAGAAAGAAAGAAGTATATGTTGATAATGCCATGAAGTAAAGTAGCGTACGCAGTTTTTTCTCCGCAATACTTTGGCTTCCTCCGAACTTCTAGTCTTTAGTGGCTCCATACACGCAGAGGAAATACATGAACCTACGTGTACTCTTGAATCATTTTGCAGGTTCTCTCAGTAAATACAATTTCAACAAAGGGGGAATGGGCGATGAGGGAATGATAGACGGTACGTGATGTCATTTGTTTAGCAAACACAAACAGGTGGATGCACACATACTGTTAATTAAACAATTTTTTGAGAGGTGTTTGTTCTGATTAGCAATGATCAGAATACAATCGAAAAAAAAGACAGACGCATTTAAAGCGTTGGTAGAGACAGATCGTCTACAAGAAATCTAAGAGTAGAACACGCGAAAAATAAAAATATACATTTTTTAATAAAAAAGAGAATTAAATATTTTCGATGTATAATCGATGTTGCATTCGATAAAAAACATATGAGGTAAACAAGAGTTTCCCTTATCTTTCCAAAATGTCGAAGAAAATGTTTTAATAATTCCGATGAAATAATGACAGCAGTTAATACAGTCGAACTTCAATTGCCCTCTCATCTCTCGTCAAACTTTGTGCTCTCTCATCTACGTACTCACCGAATTACCCATCCAACTTCTGAATGCGCCGTTGCATTTACATGTCTGTACTTCGCGATGTGTTAATTCTTGCGGATACCGCGGATGGCATGGAAATCTGGAACAAAAGGACGCGACCGCGTAACATGAGCTCCTCTTCGCTGTTTCCTCTTCGCGCTCTGTTTTCCTTTTCCTCTCTCTCTCTCTCTCTCTCTCTGAGCTATCCATCTGCTCCGCGTCTTCTTCAACTCTTCTCTGGAATCTAGGCTGTTACCGTGGCAACACAGGTACAGGACGCTAAAGACTTCACCGAAGACCACCGAACGGGAGAGAGATGGAAGAAAACGCAGTTTCCTTCCTTTTCGCCCTCCCAGTTTCGCCTTGCTGTGCTCCTTTTCCTCCCCATCTTTCGTCTCCTCCATCTCGCCGATCAGATGTTCAAAAAAATCAATAAGACTCTCCCTGCCGAGTCTCTCGTTCCATCGCCTTCTCTTTCTACGACGGTCCTCTCCGTTTCTCCCTGTTGCTTTCTCGCTTCTCTCCACCGCGACACTTTGCGTCACACGTTGAGAGCCGCTACAATGAGAAGGGGAGTGGCGCGCGCGGAATAAAGGGGGTTGGATGACTCAGAAGGGTTGAATGCACACGTGGAGCGTTTCGTTGAGGCCACTGAGTATCCGGCACAGCTGATCGCACGAGCATTTACTCGTGTCTCGATCTGCTCCTGCGCGACCCGAGCGACGTCTCGAAGGCGAGCATCGATCCTCCGGTCGAAACCTTCCAACTCGGATATACGGGGTTGCCATGGGCTGAGAGAGATTATCTCGGAGTCTGGGATATTGAGATATGAGATAATATAGATAGATACACACTATGTAGGATAGAGGACGTGCAAATGATCTTAAGTAATTATTTTGAATATAAGCTCGGTTTTCTTTTAATTAGAAACGAATTAAAAAGGGACTCAAATTTAAACAAGATGTTTTAATATTATATCTTTCATGAATTGTTTTATTTAACTCAAATATGCAATGAATGGATTATTTTAATGTTTGAGATATAGGGATATGTTAATATCATCGCACAGCTTATTATTAACGAAAAGAAATCATGCAAAAGGTCTATAAAAAAATGTGCATTTAATTTTTGTTATATGAATATGACGTCAATTTTATAGGAAGCGATAGATTTTATATCTATCATAATATTGTATCTTATGCGTATTTTTCAATTTTATTTAATGGATTTTTTGCATGTAATAAATTTTTACATCTTAAGTTTGTGAAATACGGTGGCACGTATAGACATAAATAGGCAGGAAATAAAAGTTAATGTTGAAACAAATATTGAAAAAAAATTTTAATTAATTGAATTCATCTCTGAAGCATTACACTTTTATGCATAAATATAATAAAATCTAAAATCTCTCTTAATTTAAATATATGTATATGTGAAATTCTACATATTTTATTTTATTATATTTTATTGTCTATCATATTTTATTGTCTACTTCCTCTGAGGAATTTTTCATAATTTCTCAACACGATAAGTTAGCATATTTCGAATTTAACGTGAAGTTATTTGCTGAAGATTTCGATAACGATTCAAAAAGTTCAGATTCAGCGTACTCATCTTTATCTCAACCGTACAATAGCGTTACTTGTTCGACTTTCAAGTCCGCTGAATTATTTCAGGAACTGAATTCCTCTACAAATAGCATGTTTCGGCGAGCGGACTTAGAAAGCGAATCAAAGTTACAGATATACACTCGGGAAAAAAGAGACAAAGAGAAACCTTTAGCGCTAATGGATAAATCTGTTCGCTGGCTGGAAATTAAGGTAATTAACAGATTAACCCGAAGTGAATGCGAGTAAGTCAATGAGTGCGAAGAGAGTTTTAGCTTTAGATCCGGTTCACCCTCCGGTGCCATTAACCCGCCACTGTGCATTGTAATAAACACGAATTTGGTATATACGAGGGCCATGCATAGTTATCGCATGTTACAACCGCGCTGTATATCGTGACTAGCTGAAAGAAACACGTTATATTCTCCGCCCAGAGCACGATAATACTACCGCCTTCAGGAACAAACAGTGCTTCGCGGTAGTCCTCGGTAGTTCGTAGCGGTTGTCTGACGGACTGGTGCGCTTAATTCCCACGGGCAGCAATGGGAAAGAAGCTGCTACGCTTGTGTGACAATAACCGGCTACCGTTTTACTGGGTGTCCTAGAACGGAGGGTGGTCGCGCGGCCTTATTTCTTGTCGAGTTTCTTCGCGAGTTATCCTTAATCAAATATTTCTCGAATTGAAAGTTTAAAGTTTAAGTTACAGTCAGATATGCGAATTAAGCCGCAAATACAAACGGATAATGAAATAGCCTTGTCACTTTTTTTTAATTCAAAGTTTGTTTTTAAAAAATTGTTACGTTATCTCTGAGGTACTGAAATTTAGAAATGACTTGTCTCATTTTTTTTCTGAATATCTAGTTATAAGTTTCGTGGTTGGAAAAGTTAGAGAGAGAATTATGCTCATTAGAAGAGAAATTTGTACTCATTTCGAACTTTTCGTACACAGATTGTCCGGAGGTAGGAAAGTGGAAGCTGATTTTGAATATCGCAGATGGTTTTATTCAAAGATTTTTCTATCATGATTCAGCCAGTCCCGGACGTTTATTTTACACAACTTTGTACGCGTATTTCGCTAAGCGCTTTGGATCCTGTTATTCTCGTCAAACCTACCTTTCACTCGACATCGACTTTGTACGTTGAAGAGAATATTATTTCATTGACTCGGTTACTATCATCTTCTGTCGTATTAACAGCTATTACCACGATGACTCGCGCTATCGACATTATCGGTTCCGTTAGAACAATTTCATATAATTATTAACTACGAACAAATAACCAATTTGAATTTACGCAACTATAATTTGTTATAATGTCGCATCTCTAAAATGAGATTGGAAAATTGAAATTGAAATTTGATATTCTTTGAAAGGTCAGACTTTTAGTATTATGATAGGTAATACTTAAAGATTATTATTTCTGATTGATATTTTTTACAGCAAATGATAAATTTTTATCTTCTTTTTTAAATAACTCGAGAGTCAATGTCTTCATGCCAAATAAAAAAAACGAAATGCACTATTATCTAACAATATTATCTAAAATATTTAATATTATTCAAGCTAACACAAAATATTTAAAATTAAATTAGAAAACATTTAAATAATTTTTAAAATAGCATAATTAATTTTCCAATTTTTTATATCTTTATTTGACGCGTGCAATTTTGATTTTTTCTACCTTTGTAGAAAAAGTATTTAATATCCTCTCTCTCTAAAGTTTTCCTTAAGTATACCCAGTAAAAATTTGTAACATTTTTGCATGTCCCAGAAAGTCCACTCTAAATTTTAAGTTAAAATAACTCTTATTTATCGTGTTACTTATTGACAAATTAAAAATGTCAAGTAATTGACACAATACTTTACATTTATTTTTACTCATTTTTACCCAAGAAATGTTAATAGAACATTTTCGTTCGTAACATTTAACTCATAGAAAATGTTAATAGAACATTTTCGTTCGTAATCATGTTAAACTTTGAGACATGTTGATTATTTGAAATAATTGTGTTAAAAATACTCAAAATAATATTCCATTTCTAAGAGACATATACAAAGTATTAATTTATAAAGTTGACATAAATGTAACACATGAAAATGTTATAAAAATAATAATATATCAGTGGTATGTTAATTTTACATTGAAGTAATAATCAAAACGTGGTAACACAAGAAAATTTTAACATATGGACCCATATGTACGCACAATTTTTTACTGTGTATAATTAAATAAAATTATTTTTTTGTGTGTTTTGATTGTAATTGCACATTTTATGTCAGTGTTGCATTATCTTACGTTAGACTGTATGAGTAATGTAATTCGCATCTTTGATAATAGACAGAAAATATTTTCGCATTTGTGCAAACGATATCTTGATATCGAGTTCGTTGTTTCGCCGATAAAGCCAATCTCAGAATTATCACTTCATTCTGAACAAGAAATGTAATTCATATATCCAATCCATAAGATTGCAACAGAAAATATTGCCACATTTGTAGGAATTATATTTTTATATCGAGCTCTTTGTTTTACCGATAACTTTAATCTGAAATGGTAGATTCATCTACCCCTGATTTAAATCGACATGTTTTGACGTACTCTTGTTTTTTTATGTTACAGGTCAGTATGCTCTGGTGCTGGAAAAAATCGTCCACGAAATGGGTAAATAATGCATTTGAACAATTTATCGCTTGAACAATCTTTATGCGAAAGAAGGCAAACGCTAATTTTATATAAAATTTAAAATATTTTTGAAATATTTATACACGTAAAAAGAGTTAATCGTCTTTAGTACATTATTTTTCGAATTGTTATGTTGGATTTTTTTTTAATGGTTGAGAAGATTCGATTACGCGAGCGCGATGCAAAAACTTAAAATCATCCGCGCGTTTTACAACGCGCAATGGAGCGTCTTACATCACATTAACGGCAATCCCTTAACATTTTACGGTTGGTCGCACCGCGGTTTTCTATTCGGTAACGTGCAGCAGCGATTAGTTTCCGATGGCGATTGTCAGGCAAGCGAATAACGCGAACGGAACAAAGGGTCTAGTGCACGAAAGCGATAAGTTCGCCCCGCAAACTTTTTACAAGGGATACATAGATATATAAGACAGGATTAAAAAAACATTACAATAGCACGAATGACTTTGCGTCACATCGAATAAGGATAAAAATCGCGTGTATAATACAGTGTGTCATTTGCGCGAAAGTTACATTTTCCTCCTTTTGAAGAACAAAAGATTTCTCGTGAAAGTACATAACGTGAGGTCCAGCGACCGCATTGTGATACTTCTTCACGATGCTGAAAAGAAGGGAAGATGAAAAAAAGTGGAAAGAGAGAAGAGAAATGGATGGGCGCGCTTAGTTCGTTCTAATTTATATTAATGATTTATTTAGTATAATACGTAAGGAATTATTTGTTAGCTGCTTTTCTCTGGAATTCGCGAAATTGTGTTTGCTGATTACTTTTTCCTGACACTAAATAATTTAGAAATTCCTTCTCTTTAGTGCAGCACATTGCATCCGTTACTATCTACAATTTTATTTTCCTCTATCCAAACATAGAAAATACGTTTTAATCCGTTCCAATTTACTTCATCTTTGCATATAATTCTTCTCACGATAAATGAACCACGAGAGAGCGATCCTCGTACATTTTGAGCTTTCCATCATTGCATACATCGGAGCCTGCAATTTGCTCTGAGAATGCGATTGAGTAGAGCCACGGATGATAGTCACGTCCGGCCAAATTATGTAAACTTATGTAATCCGACTGCACGCCGGACCGTGTCCTTCCAACTATAGTTGATTTAACCCTTTCGCTGCAGTATCAATCTCTTAAAGCTCGAATATAAAACAAAACATTGCTTTTATTTTCTCTCTAAAACGATAAATAAAAAAATGTCTAGTTTTTTTATGTAGATCTGAAATTAAAACTTCATAAATGTTACATTTGAATAAATATAGCAGAGACAAAATTTACACAAACGGCAGAGAAAAATTAAATACCTTAAATATCATAAACGTTATTTGAGTTTTAATACGAGAACGATTGCAAGTTTCTTGCGATTTCTCATAAAATTTTCTGAATTTTCTGTTAAAGCTTTTGTGTGATGTTGATTAAATATTTAGAGAAGTTCAAGGAAATTAAACCCGGCAAGATCATACTCTGATCGCGACATACTGCTCGCTTTTGCTACGATCTCTTGAGGTCAAATCTTAAAAAAGGGTGACTTTCATCCCGACACTTTTTCTTACCTTTCGCCCCGCGGCCCGAAACTATCAATTTCGATTCTACTTTGTGTTTGTTACTTTTCACGGTCCGCGTTCACCGCAATTAGAGAACGGTACTTTTGAGCGGGTCAGTGCATCCGTTCGAGATCGTCGAGCGTGCCCAGAAACAAAGGAGTCGGGTTTCACGCTTTTGCGCCAATGTTTCCGGAATAACGTTTGCAGCACGTGCATTAACTTTTTACTTCCCTCGACACGCAGGGTGTTCCGCCACTATAATCGATCTTTTTTATTATGCAACAAAGTTCTCTCCAGCTTAGAATGGAATTTTCCTTAATGAAACGGTGATGGGATAGATGTTCACATAGTTTCTAATTTACGAGCCATAAAAGAATCAAGGATTGTGAAAATATACAGGTAAATTTCGAAAAATAGATATAGGCTCTTTATCGTTTACTTAATTTTAGATAGACGGGCTCTTTGAGATTTGCTTACGAAGATATTCTATGTTGGAATATAACGAGATAGGTTAATCAAATATTTACTGAAGAAAGATGGGCTGGAAGTAGGTCAAAGAATGACAGCGGCTCGGGGGACACCTCATAAATTGAAACGTAAGATTCTCGTTTATTCTCAGCGGCCACCTTTCCTTTGACAAAGGGCCATTATATATTCCTAATTATAATTAAAAGGAAACATTATAATTAAAAGAACCACATGCCTTTTAATAATTTTCAAAAAAAAATAGGCATTTTAGTAATTTTTTTCGTTTATTCAATATTTAAAACAATCAACTTTATGAATCCCATCGTTAGAGATTAGTAGATTGTCTGCCTTTTCCAAGAACTAGAACTTGAGAGAAAAAGAGACTAGACATTCATTAATTCACGAACTGCGGTTAAATTTAACGATCTAGTGAAATCGGATTTTAATAGTCTAACGATCGTTAGAAGTATTTCGCCTAATTATTTCAGCCCGCTATTATGGCTGGTCGCTGTGAAATCAAGAGACAAACATCGAGCAGCGTGCAAGCAAATTTGCACCCATGTAGAAATTCAAATCGTCGAGTATGATTCGGAATCGTAAATATCGAATCGAATACAAGTGGTTCAACAATCATAATTAAGTGGAGTACGTTGACACCGTCGAACGGCTCTTCTCGTGATCGCCAGCCAACAAAGGTTTTACCTGATACGGTCAAAGGATTCGCGTATCAGGGTTGGACGCGGCTTATTTAAACGGATTAACCGGATTAATGTTGCTTGCACCACTCGCGTGACAGTGGACATTATTGAATGCGGTTGCTGTGCACGTTATCGGACGGGACCTGCAATAGGCCCGGATAGCGTACGCCGGATAAAGAATAGCGGTCACGACCTCGCCCGCGAGATTCCCGTTAAGGAAGCATTAAACGATTCCCACCGGGTCGCGCATCGGAAGCGATTTCTCGCTTCCGCAATTACGCAGTCATGCGCTTGATCCCATTATCAATTCGCTATTTCGTTGGATCAGAATATTCTAAACACACTTAGCTCGACATTCAGCTTCAGATTCTGTTTATGATAACAGTTATGCTTAGTTTCCCAAAAAACGCTTCCCATACGAACTCCGTTTTATAGTAAGCAATGTAAAATTTGTTCTACGAACATTTTAAATTATTCGTTCTTCTAGCCGTTTGAGATAATTTCATTGTCCCGACGCACTTTCTTCACACCATAAAGTTTAATCGCCAGAAAAATTTAGATGAGAAAGAGAGAGTAAGAGAGAGGTATTTAGTTTGAAATTAAAACGTAATGAAAAACTGTTCGCCGGTGATTTTATAATTTTCCTATAATGGCAGAAAAGTGCACTGAAAAAAAAGACTGGTTATAACTAACAAATGTATAGTGAAATAGTATCAATTAAATATTTGGTCAATGTAGCCAAAAATAATTTTACTTTTCTAAATATTTAGTAACTTATACCAAATTTGATAATACTTACTAAACATTTAGAAAAATAAAATTATTTTTGGTTATATTGACCAAATATTTAATTGATACTGTTTCACTATACATTTGGTAGTTATAACCAGACTTTTTTTCAGTGTGAATAGAGACTCGTGTCCGAAAGGCTCAAATCGCGGTTGCTTAAAACACGCCATAAGTTGCCATTTGCGCTCAGAATATCGATATCCGTCTTTTCGGCAAATCCGATACAACGGAAAGCACCGGGCACTCGAAACCGGGATATCCTAGTCTGTAACTTGTGCGCGGCCGCGTGGCGATGCACATGAATGTGGGTTAGAATGCGGTAGGGTAACCAAGCCACGACGAGCGCAAGCAAGCAAGCAAGCAAGCAAGCAGGCAAGCAAGCAGCTGACGCGGTGGAATCAATATTCTCACGCATATATAGCGTACGCACGGGCCAACCCGCGCTCGGAAACGACGTGTACATGACGGCCCGAGAAAGGTGGCGGTCATTAGCGGCAATGACGATCAAAGTAATTTGGGGTAAACGCGACACATCGATGCGTTTCAGAGAGCTATGTAACCGATATCGGTTTCTCAACGATTACATAACGGATATTCGATACGTAGTAATTACTCCGACCGATTTCGTAACAAATATTGGAGTTACCATTGAAGAATGTCGTTATCTTAGGTAATTATTTTTAATAACTATTATTGATTTTTCTATCTTTCGATTTTTTAAATTTGACCTCTTTCTGAAATGAATATATTTAATTAAGCAAGTACCTCGATAATTTCGAGAAATTGAACTACGAGAGTAAATTCTTGTTTTTTCAGTAATTTTTTTTCAAAAAATACTTTCATCTAAATAATTTCTAAGGAAGAATATTAAGATTAATTTATTAAATTTAAATTGGATAAAAATACACATCTAATGTATTCTCTCGTATTTTTCGTTTCTGGAAACTCATTATCAATTCGCAGTATTACCGATATCATGATTATCGATATGTCTTTAAAAGGAAACAGATGTACTGCATTACTACATATGCATTTGAACATACATGTTAAGATGAATTAATCTCGCACAGCTTTGCGCGAGCCATTTTTATCTGTTCGCCATCCAACAATGACGGAAGTTGGAAATTTGCTTTATGATAAAAGATTTATCAATTTTCTACCGGGAAACGCACTTTGCGTTCACCGAAATACACCGCGTGCGACTCACCACTGGTCACATGTCGAGATAAGGAAATCGCAATCTTTTCTCGCCTTGCTCGTGCAAGTAGATAAAATTGTCGTTTCCTTCGCAAGAGAGAGAGAGAGAGAGAGACATAACATATCAGTAGTATGTTAATTTTACTATCCTTTAAAATTATCACATTGTGACTGCTACAATTAAGTCTTTGTCTCTTGACGCTGTATCAGTGTGTTATCTTAATATGTTAATTATATTTATTATTTATTGAAATAAATTTTTTTATTTTCCCCTCTGAAAAGTCGAGTTGGCAAAAAGCTGGCATTTTATATTTAGATCAATAATCACGAATTAACTCCTCGACATTCATCGTGTTAAAGCTTGTCAAATATATTTTTTATGTAGGATATTTTCAAACGTGCAATATCGCGTAATTATTTTTAGAGATGCCGCCGTAAGAAATAAATATTGGCTGGCGAACAGATAAAAATAGCTCGCGCATAGCCGTGCGAAATTAATTCATCTCAACATATGTTCAAATGCATATATGTTATAATGCAGTGCATCTGTTTCCTATAATCAAACAAATATCGATAATCATTATATTGCAAATTAATAATGCGTAGACATAAAGAACGAGAGAATACAATAGATATGTATCTTTATCCAATTTAAATTTAGACAACCATCAAAAAATTAGACGATATCAGATTTGTCTCTTTTACACGTAAACGTTGGAATATACGATGATTAGTTTATTGTAGTGCAATATAATAATTCGATTAATGTCCAACCAATTGTTTTGTACGCACTGAGAAAAAAAGGGTTAGACATTTGTGACTATAATTGCATAAAATAATTATGGTTACGTGCTCCATAATTATTGGTACTGTAATGTTAGTAATAATTTTGTGTTTATAGTTATATAACAAAATTTTACTACATTGAAAAAAAAGTGATTATAACTATCAAATGTATAGTGAAATAGTATCAATTAAATATTTTATCAATCTAACAAAAAAGAATTTTATTTTACTAAATGTTTAGTAAGTATTATCAAATCTGGTATAAGTTACTAAATATTTAGAAAAGTAAAATTATTTTTGGTTACATTAACCAAATATTTAATTGATACTATTTCACTATACATTTGGTAGTTATAACCAGTCTTTTTTCAGTGTATAAATTATGATAATTTCAAATATTAATATAGTAAAATATGAAGATGTGAATGTTAAAAATAAAATAAAATTTCTATGTAGTAATTGCAATCACAATTATAGTGATTATAATTATTTTTTAACATTTGCTTATTATTTACGTAGTAATAATAACAAATAATCTTCATAGTTAAAACTAATGTATATATAGTTGGCATTGAAAATGATTATGAATTATAATTAAATAACTATATGTGTAACCACTGTTTTCTCAGTGCAGAAATATATTTTTCTGTTTGCATTTATTGTATTGTGGCTCGATTAATCGCCTAATGCCTCGCATCAAAGACGACTGATCGATGAATTCCATCGGCACACCCGCTTGCCATCGAAGTCGCTAATTTTTAGAAAGCGCGACCGAAGCGGGCCCTTCACGTTTGACCCCCTTCGCGACTCGTTAACGGCGCGTTCGGCTCTCCGCGATAAATCACGCCTCGACCGCCGGCCGTGTGCCGGATCCGCGCGCGCTTACTTTCAAATCTCGTGGCCAGGCCAGAAAGAACGAGAGAGAGAACGGAGA
>QKQZ01017063.1:0-15741 GCA_003595255.1 Solenopsis fugax | reverse complement strand
TTGTGATGTTTTGATTTCGTATATCAATACTTCTTCTTAGGTCTCGTATATTCCGATGTTTTCGTTCATGTTCTTATGTCAGGATATTCTATGTACTTTTCTGAGAATCTTACAGTTGTTATAGTTTTCTAGCGAGGAATCCGATCGTGTTAGTTTATGACAGATTGAGGTTACGTATCCTTGTGATCATGTAAGAATTAATCGAATAAATGAGCAAAATTATTACAATACTCATCAGTGAGTATATTTTTTGTTTAATATTTATGCTGTGATTGGTTTTTTTTTTAATCCGAACACGTTTATTTAGTAGCTAACTTCCTTAACCCTTAAGCAAGCGCGCCTCCCGGCCGAACATTAATGGGCGCGCGCAGCACTGAGTGCCGCATCACAAATTTATTATTTAGGATTGGAGATATTCGACCATTAATGTAATGCATACAAATTGAACAAGAAAGCCTTTTACGGTCATAGCTAGATCTAAGTGCTTTATTTTTTACTTGTGTGATTTTATATACCTATTTCCACCCGACTGCGCGCCGAATTGTTTTTCCGGTCATAACACAGCTTTAAGACGAATAGGAATAAGTAATATCACATTAATTAAATTGAAATCAACTTAATAACGATTGATGCTAATTTGCATCCACATATTAGTCCCATTCCCCCCTCAAAAAACTGTAAAAAATTTATTGCAAAAAATATCACCTCAGCCAGGGTTCGGCAATAAATTCTTTACAATTTGTTCAGGGGGGAATGGGACTAATATATGGACGCAAATTNATCAATCGTTATTAAGTTGATTTCAATTTAATTAATGTGATATTACTTATTCCTATTCGTCTTAAAGCTGTGTTATGACCGGAAAAACAATTCGGCGCGCAGTCGGGTGAATTGGAAATAGGTATATAAAATCACACAAGTAAAAAATAAAGCACTTAGATCTAGCTAGACCGTAAAAGGCTTTCTTGTTCAATTTGTTATTATTTAGGAGTTATAATAATTGAATAAATAATTGAAATCATAAAAGCAAATAAAATATATTTATAATAAAACATTAAAATTAAAATATAATATAATTAAAACTTTGTGTCTATTCTCTTATGAAATTAATTTGATTAGACGTAACTAAAAAATACATGTTATAGACAGATTATTATTATATATGGCATTGATATTATTTCCTTTTAGTGCTTTCTCCAAATTAATATTCAAATCTTAAGTGACTTTCTGGTGATTACACATTTAAAGAATGTTAAAAAGCGCGTGTATAATAAAATAAATTTATTTCAAAGTTGCATTCAAAAATTCTCCAATTTTACCTGGAATTTTGATAAAAATTTCTGGAAAATCCTGGAATTTTCAGGGAACGGATTTACAAATTTTGAGTGGACATCTTGACTATTACACACAGCACATTACATACTTGACAATAGCTGCGTTCAGCACAAAAAGCAGCTTTGCAACTGTCATAAGATTCTTTAATACAATCGATCTCTTTAATATTTAGTTTCGATCCTTCACATGTTCGTGAAGTTTTGACATTTATTAGGACACCTTATATTCCTCTTATGTATATTGTATATTAGATATATTCGTACATCTTATGATTTATCTTGTCGAGTCATACGTATGATATGTGTTACATCAAAATTATCTGATTTTAGTTAGTGGAGAATTATCAAATCTAGTTCGCATGAGAAATTCTGCGATAGGAAAGTCGGCACCTTCTCTATCAGTTCATGTGGTTAGTACCTCGGTAATATAATGTATTATGATATAATTTGTTATTTGTATATACTTAGTAATAACATTTTTCTAGCGTGATTTTAATATTTCTCGTCGCGCTGCCAAAGCGGCTCATCGCAAGTCTCTTATCACAACCACGTCGCCTACCTTACCACGTTGCCATTCACCTTTATCAGGTATGTAATTCTTCTAATCTTTATTTTTAAAAAATATTCTTATTCATCAGATCTGACAATATAGCAATTTTTATAACAATAGTTAAACATGTACACAGTGCATTTGATTTAATTAGACTTAGAACATATTGAGATTCCACATTATATCACCTAGTATACCCTTTATAGTTAGATCTTAAAAGAATTTTGTATCCTAATGTAAATTTTATTTACATTTAGTAGAAAGATTTTTCTTCGTTTACTTGATTATTTAATGATATAGTAGATTAATTTTTTCTTGCTTGTTTCCCGATATAGCATTCGTCCCAATTATAGGCAGTCCCTTAGAGAGCCCTAGGATGTCGTCCAGTCCACACTTTGCTTTTGCTCCAATTAAAAGGTACCTACTCTACTTATACTGTTTGTCTTAAGACGTTTAAATTAGTCCGATCTGATTGCTCGAAATGGTAATGTGTCGTAAGTACTGTGCTATATCTTTTGCGTGTTGTATAAATAGAAAACAAAAATGGTACCACAAGAAGTACGCAAAATTTGTGAAAAAAAGTAAAAGTCTGGTAAGGAAGTGCTTATAAGTTTTCACGTAATACGGCAGTCAAAATTTTATACTTTGTCTTAACATATTTTTATGGTTTATTAATTTGTATAAGATTTCTGAATGTTATTAAATGAATATAATATTATGATATTTAAGAATTGGCGGAGGTGCTACAGGAACTGGCGATGGCAGAAGATGGTCAGTTGCTAGTTTGCCGTCCAGTGGCTACGGAACAACACCCGGCTCTAGTAATGTTTCGGTAGGTCGATTAATATGCGCTGAATGTTTTCCGTTCATGCTAATCATGATTAATAATTTGTTATTTGTATTCCACTAGTCGCAATACTCGAGCCAAGAACGTTTGCATCAACTGCCAAATGTTCCCACTAAGGATGAGCTACGCATGTTGTCTTGCCATTTTTCCAAGCCTGGGACACCATGCTCCTCGCATCCGGGCTTCCCAGGTTCCAGCATATCTAATATTCCGGGTAGCGCATCTTTTAACCTCGAAGAGGAAGGCCGTCGATCGCCGTTACATCGTCCACGTTCTCGAAGTTTGAGGTATCGTAAATAATTGTGTATAATTCATTAAAATCTTTTTAGCGACTATTAAACATTTTTTAATTAAAATAAGGGTCTTACATAAATTAAACAAGTCAAAAAAGTTAAATTTTCAGCAAACAAAGAGTTTTTTCATATTCAAACCATTTCATTGTGTAAATATGGTAATTTTTTCGGATATATAGTATGTATAAGGACAAATTTGATTAGCTTTGATTAATGTGTTAAGGATCCATTTAAAAGAAAAAAATAAAGAACTTTTGTTTAGTTCTTACAAGAAGTTTATAATTATTATCCGCATTTTTACCTTCTATTTATTCCATAATATTTAACGTGTACCTTTTTTTATAACAATAATAATAATGGTGAAAAAGGAAATTTACGTAAAGGATAAAGGTGAAAAAGAAATATAAAGCAATAATTTTTTCCCTTTTTATTTAGAAAATTTTATAAATTGCTCTTGATTAAAACCTTTTTTTTTTACATTTCTCTTTGTATAAATAATAATTGATAATAATTTTTCTTTGGATATATAATAAATATAAAAATAAAGTTTAGGCTTTGATTAAATTTAAAAAAGAACCTATTTAAAAAAAAAAATAATTTTATCGGACTGACGAAATTTAAACATGAGACTAGAAGGCCTATGTCAATCATACCGGTTCTTGGTACCGAATTATTTTTAATTTTTACAATTTTCAATTCAAACTGCGCGCCGCATATTCGACGGACTTAAACCACAATCATAAAGCCGGAATGATAATATTAATGCTATAAGAAACATATATAATACCCCCTTCTCCGGAAAAACTGAAAATTATTTTATTGCGAAAAAATAACACCTCAGCCAGGGTTATTCGCGAATTTGGATCTCCCGAATTCCGTGCGGGCGTCCTATTACTTCGACCACCGAGGCATGTGATATTTTCTCGTAATAATTATAAATTAAATAAACGTCCTTTTTCAGGCGACTAAACAATAATTGTAAAAATTATAAAAATTAAAAATTATTATTTGGCACTAAGAACCGCTGTGATAGGCCTTCTAGTCTCAAAAATAAAAAAGTTTTTGTTTGGTTTTTACGGATATTTTATATTTATTATTTATTTACATTTTCCATTTTCTATTCTTACCGAAACTAAATTGTTCATGTGACGTTACTGTAAGAATAATTTGGCGTTGAATCCAACTTTAAAACAGAATAGATTTGTTTGGTTTTTGCGAAAAATCCTTCAATTGATGTTAAATCACGATTAATAAACTGACAAATATATTAATTTATAACTACAGTCTGTAACTTTTATGCAATTGCAGCAGTCCAAGTCGATCACCTGTTCTTGACAGTGAAATTGTTATGATGAATACTTTATATAAAGAAAGATTTCCAAAGGTATTATAGGATTATTTTATTTATTATCGAAGAATATTTGTTAGAAAGGTTAATTATGTCAACCACGATAATTACATTTTTAGGCAACGCAACAGATGGAAGAGCGATTGACCAATTTTATTAATGAAAACAAGGAGATAGATGAATATGAGGTGGTGGCTAATATGACACAGGATTCATTACCAATTTTACGCTTTGTACATCATCAAGTAATCGAAATGGCCAGAGATTGTTTGCAAAAATCTCAGGAAAAATTAATAACAACGAGGTACTTTTATGAGATGAGCGAAAATTTGGAACATCTATTAATTGAGGTGGGCATACATGGATTTTAACTTTTTTTATTGAGACTATTCTACTGCAAAAATTTTAATACACTTGAGATTTTCTCACATTTTATGAAAGTTAAATATAAAATTTTATGAAAAGTTAAATATAAAAAAAGTCTTGAAACAATTTTGAAGATATGTATACAATCAAACATTTTATATAAAATATTTTTCTCTTTTTTTTCTTCTTTCTGTAAAAATTCCTTAGTTCAAAGTTATTAAAAACATTTTATAAAAGATTATTACTCGTAAAACACAGAAAGATAAAAATTCTCTGGCTTTAATGAAAATAACAATATAGTTTATAAAGTCAACTGTATACATTGTGATGCTTCATATGTTGGATAGTCGTAAAGACAATTGCAGACTAGAAAGGAACATAAAAATAATATTAAATTAGAATCATCGAGACGCTTAGTAGTTTCCGAATATATTTTACAACATAATCGTAATTTTGATTGGAAAAATATTTTAATATTATATAATATGGAAATTAAATATCAAAAACGATTAGTGTTATAAATGATACATATTAAAAAATTAAAAAAAATCAATCTTACGAGAAACACAGATCTTTTAGATAAAATATATTTTAATATTTTGGGAGCATTCTCGATAACAATCGTTAGCGTGACTACAAGATTAAAGTATTTTTGAGCATATGAAGCATGGCATTGCTTTCATCTGAAATGTATAAACATAACTATGAGATACTATTAGATGGATCTATGACATCAGTCTCATTTTACTTGTCATTGTGACAAGTCGTTCTTAATTATTATAACTGTGATTATTTCGAGTTGAACTTTGTAAAATATCTTTTCATCGTACTTTTAATGTAAATCTTTTTTTTAAGATTTTATTAGGCTATAATGTTTTGCAAGATATATTAATTGCTTAATTTATCAACATTGACGAATCTAATCATTACTACGAATGATAGCTTGAAAGGAAATATCCTCGTTCTGACTTGGACAATGATCGACAATCATAGAAAATTAGTAACATAAGGATGGGCGAAACACACAAAACAATTTTCCTGATAGAGAATCAAGATCTTGCCATTCCACATATTGGATTTCTCATGACAAGAGGAAAAATCTAATAAGACTCGATATGATACGCTGTTTGTGATGTTTTCGGACTGTGTACGAATGCTTGCACTATAGTTATGTAGTTTTCTTTCTTTTTTTTTGTATACTATGTGCGATTTGGTCTAAACTTTTTGTCTTACGTTTCATTAATGTTTTTTTGCGATAGTAACAGGTTGAGGAAAGACAAGTGAGTCTGAAACGTACATGTTTAAAAATTGCGATCTTACAATGTTAAATTGAGTTTAAATACATATCACTGCTTATTTATCTCTAACTTATAACTCGCTCATTTATTGACTTACTTCTTATTACTTATTCATTGAATTGCTTATGCATTGATCGAGCTTTGATATTACCCTTACGGAAAATGAGTATTGAGATCTTAATACTAAATTGGCCAATTTTTTTTTTTGCCAATACTTAGTATTGGTGAATACTCAATATAGACAAAAAAAGTATTGGCCAATTTAGTATTAAGATCTCAATACTCATTTTCCGTAAGGGTAGTATTTACTTTATTTAATTTATTTATATTTTGTGTTTTATAAAAGATGTTTTTTTATATAAGATATAATTGTGAGGAATTATTGTAATTTTTTTTAAACATTTTAAGGCTTAGAAATAAGTACTTTAGCTACTTTAAGAGGTTGGCAAATAAGATTGATAAAATTTCACATTTTTTGGATAAGATTTATGCCAGCAGTAAAAATCAATATTTTTTTCGGAAAAAAAACTGATAAAACTTGTCCTTTCTACTAATATCAATAAAGTAAAAAAAACGTTGTTGAGAGAATGTTGTCAATTTTTTTCAATTTAAACTTTATCCAAAATAAAATCTGTAATAATTAGTAATTAACGTAGTAAATAAATTAGTTTTTTGTTACAAAATTTTGATTAGTAAGTTCGAAACAGATTTAAACGTGATAAAAATTTTAAATTCTCTTATTATTAATATTTTTCTCATTAAACTAATAAAGGAAGAACCACTCTTTGACCCTACGGATTTTAATCTAAATATTTAATATATTGCACTATCTCTTTAAATAAAAATGTTGAAAATACTATCTATTTTTCGGTTCGCTAGCGTCTTATACGCTTGTCATTTTTAGTTCACGGAAGGAATTTTTTTTTAATGTACCGTATTATTATTTTTAAATTTAAATTTATTTTTTGCGAAACTGTACACATCTGAATTTGAAAATTGCATTTACCCAAAAAATTAACCTTTTCAATTTAATTTTACATTTTATGTTTTTAAATAAATATATACATATTTAGAACAAAAATTAATATATCTTTCTTTAAATAAGTTTTACGTGGCACTGAAAAATATGCTATTTTTCGATTCGCTATAATTTCTTAAAATAATTTTTTGTTCATTTGTGTCTAATAATGTTTTATCAAACTACAGCGCTTCAAATTAAATGAAAATATATTGAAAAAAAATACAAAGATGGATCCATAAAACCACCCAATTTGTGCTTAAATGATGAAACCTTTCTAAAGCATGATTTTTTTATATTTTTTGATGTGCTGAATCATTTGCAAACGTTTATTTTAAAATGGATTAATAGAAAGTATTGAAAATCACATTCAAAGTAGCAATGTTTCATCAAAATCTGAACAAAAACTCGAGAATACATGACATCTTACCTTCTTTTTATCTTTATCATTTTCTATCCCATCCCTCTACACACATATATGTGCGCGCGCGTGTGTGTGCTATCAGTTTGATCTTGAATGGCGTCGCCAAGGTCAGATTAAGATTAAATTAATTTTTTAAATAGAATAATTTATTTTTGATTCTAAAATCCTATAACTGATATCAAGAGTTTTTTTAAAACATAATCAAATTATTTTTCATTAATTACTTTCCGAGTTATGAGGCTTGAAAGTTACAGAGAGGTGTAATCAATCCATTTTGAAGTAAATGTTTGCAAATGATTCAGCACATCAAAAAATATCAAAAAATATTTTTTAGGTTATAGTTTTAGAAAGGTTCCATCATTTAGGCACAAATTATGTGGTTTTACGGGTCCGTCTTTTTAATTGTATGTAATTTAGGAATAAAATATTATAGAAACGAAACGTAACAAATTCAAAGCTCTGTCTTTCCTCTTTAAAATGCATTTTTGAAAACTTTTCTACAATTAATTTCACTGAGATATTTAACTTTTCGTGAGATGCGAAAAAATCTCAAACTTCTTAAACTTTCGAGCGACAATGTATAATAATTATTGTAATTTTTTTACAGACGAAAGATAAATCTTTAGAGGCGGCAACGAGATTAACAGGATTAATAAAGAAATTATTGTTAGTTATATCGCGTCCAGCTCGTCTGTTAGAGTGTTTAGAATTCGATCCCGAGGAATTTTATCATTTACTCGAACAAGCAGAAGGCCAAGCTAAAGTCAATGCGGGAATAAAAACTGATATTCCTCAATATATTATTACGAAATTATCCTTAAATAGAGATCCTATATCTGGTATATATTTATAATGTTCTAAATCAATATAATATATATGTTCCTAAATAAATCTGTTGTTTAATTATTTTAAATTTTGAACTTGCTATAGAGTTGCAAGAAGATTTGAATAAATTGGAAGATTCAGCGAGTTCTAGCGATAGTAATCTGCAAATGACATCGAGTCCAAATAAAGATGATGACAAGTATCAGCGTATTCCGTGTGAAAGTGATTACGAAGTGTTGAAGCTCATTAGCAATGGTGCATATGGCGCGGTGTATTTGGTCAAGGAGAAGATTACCCGACAAAGATTCGCCATGAAGAAAATCAATAAGAATAATTTAATGCTGCGAAATCAAGTGGAACAAGTGTTCGCTGAAAGAGACATAATGAGCTTCACAGATAATCCATTTGTAGTTTCTATGTACTGTAGTTTCGAAACCAAGGTACGTATATTACATTTGAATCGGTTATTTGAAAAAGCATAAGTGAAAAAATCTTATTTTTGGAGAATTGAAAAATAATTCTAGTTTTTATAATTGTAGAAAATAATTTAAAATATTTAAAAAATGCTTTATTATCTATTATAATCTCATATATTAAAGGGACTGGAAAGGTTTGAATGGGTGAAAATTAAATTTCGAAATTTTTGTCGTTTGTGGACGAATAAATAAATATTAATAATTTTTTAGCATGTTTTTAATGCTTTATTAATTAACAAAATCGGTCGAAAAAATCCAAAAAATATAAAAAATTGAGAGCGATATTGATAATTGAAGGCAACTGCGCGATTTGTGCACTGCTCTGTCCTTGCTATGATTTCACGTGAACGAGTTGGAATTTTTTAGTTTTTTTGTGTGAATTTATTAGTGAAATATTCTCTTACTTAATATAAACTCTAAAGAAGGACGGTGAAGATTAAAGTAATAACAGCCAAAAATTGAAAATTTTTTTAAATTTAAGGTTTCTGACTCCTCGCGTGACTACATTGAAATCGTGACATCATAAGCAAGAAATAACACGTAAAAGTTTCAGTCGTGGCATTTGTAAATAAAGAGAATTAGGATAAAACAGAATAATAAGATAGTTTTACAACACTTGTAAAAATGGGCCTCGGCTATTCTTTTTCTGCCTTACAGTAAATAGTCGTAAAAAGTACGTAAAGTGAAGCCTATTCAGATAGGAAAACATATGGACAGCTGTGAAAAATATATTTTTATGTATAAAATTCAAAGAAACTTTACTTGTAGTCCATTTTTACGAATTTGGTAAATACAAGACAAAATTTCATCGTCAACATATTACATTTCACGCCTATTCTAATTTTTTCTGCAATACTATGTCGATACCGTCAACGTGTCAGTTCTCGGCCAAGGAGTCAAGAACGTTAAGTTAGTTGTTAAAATAGGTCTAGAAAATAAATCTTTTTGTTTAAATAAATTAAAAATAAATTTAAATGTGAACAAAAATTTGTTCAATTAATGGAAAAATTTGTTATCTTAATTGTAAAAAAATGGCCGATATCTGCATCCATTCTTGTTATCGAACCAAAACTAACGAAAAATGTTTCAAGAAAAACGATTGAAATTTGGAAAAAAAAATTTCGCTAGAAAATTGATACTTATGAAATTCAAAAGTTGCCGCGCTAAAATAATATCTCGAGCTTCCACTGTAGTCGAATTTTTTTACACAATAGAAATACAAGAAATCTTAACACGAAGAAAAAATGAGTATAGCACTAAAACAAGCTGTTATTTAGAACCGTTCGACATTGTCAGCCATACATTTTTGGCTTTCCTGAGTTCAATTTTGCGAATTAAAAAAAACAAATAGGGAAATATTCTTAAAGAATCACTCTATTGGAATATATAAAAAATAAAAAATTAAATTTTAAACCTTTCCATTTTTCTTAAATGTAGCATATTACTCTTAAAGTTTATTTTTATTTTTATATTTAAAAATAAACCTAATTTTGAAAATTTTGTTATTTTGACTTATGTTGTTTTTCAATGAAACCAACATTTATTTTAAATAGGGACTCTTCTTTTTAATTAGGAAATTCTATAAATGTAATAACTATTTTTCAATTTTTTTGGCTCATTTCTCCCTTTTCTAAGTTTTTTTTGTTTAGCACCCCCTTCGAGTAAATTATCTTGATTATTAAAAGGACCACGCACAAAATCATTGGATTTTGGCCTTCGGTGAAATTGACTAAAATTTTAATATGTTGTAGTTCTTCACTCGTCAATCAAAAGTTTTCATAGGCATAAAACTTTAAAATGATTAGTTTTTTTTGTTACAGACGTTTAAAGTATTGTATCTCATGATTATTTTAGTAATAATTATTTATTATAAATAGCAATAAATGTATTTATTATATATTTTATAACTAATTGTAAATCTTGCTATTAATACTAACGTGATGATTATATGACAAAATGTTCGCAATTATGATATTCTTCAAAAAAATACTGCATTCAAAAATATTTCTTGCACCGGGAACACCGTATTATAACAAGTGTACCACATACGGAACAGAGTGGTATTTCTTGAATATATTTCCCAGAGAAACAAAAATCTACTGGATCTTCGAAATGTGCGGTCGTTCCTCGATGTATTAACTTTTAAACCAGGCATATTTAAAGAGATTATGAAATCACGGAGAAAATCCATATATCTTTATAAAGATGGATTTTAACTATATAAATATATAAAGATATACGGATTTTAACTATACCAAAAAAAGCTATGGGAATGATTCAACCTCTTGATGTTTATGGATTTAGAATATGGGAAAACTGTGAGAACATTCAGTAATCGCGTTATGTTATTAAATTATAATTTACATTTGAGAAATAATATTATCAAATTACAATCTAACGCATATACAACTATCTTCTCCGCGATTTCATAATCTCTTTAAATATGCCTGGTTTAAAAGTTGATTCATCGAGGAACGGCCGCCACATTTCGAAAATCCAGTAGATTTTTGTTTTTCTGGGAAATATATTCAAGAAATATACTATTCTGCTCCGTACGTGGTACACTTGCTATAATACGATGTTCCTGGTACAAGAAATATTTTTGTATGCAGCATTTTTTTGAAGAATATCATAATTGCGAATATTTCGTCATATAATCATCATGTTAGTATTAATAGCAAGATTTACAATTAGTTATAAAATATATAATAAATATACATTTATTATTGTTTATAATAAAAAATGTGCTTAAACATTACAGGAAATATATGGCATTGTAAGTCATCTTGATATCATAGAAAATCGAAATTCATGCAGATTTAAAATAAAGAAATTTCATCATTTTGTAGCATTATAATGTAAAAGATATTTTGTCATATAAAAGTTGGGTGAATTTTTATGTAATAATATATCTTTCAAGAGAGTGAGGACTACATTTGGAATTCGTGCATTAAAAAAGAGTGGAATAGAGAGTGAATTAGGCCTACGGGGGAAACCACTATAAAAAAAGCGCGCCATCTACCGTGTTATCTATCTCATGATAGGTGTGGAAATAATAGCACTTTATTTTTTTAATAATTTTTTTGAAAAGTTCTGAAAGTTTATTGACAAGAAACGGTTTTAAGGGGTTGAAATCAGCTCGTGTAAAGCGATTTTTAGATTTTTCCGCTGTATCTCGAAAACCATTCAAAATATAAAAAAATGTTTTATACAAAAGTTTTACAATAAAATCATCTCTATTTATTTACATTAATAATAGTTTTTTAGAATAATTATTTAAACAATTTTTTTAATTTTGAAAAATAATTATTTTAAAAAAATGTTATTGACGGGAATGAATAGAAGTAATTTTATTGTAAAACTTTGTATAAAACATTTTTGATATCTCGAATAGTTTTCGAGATATAACGGAAAGAGCTGAAAACCGCTTTACACATAAGAGTTGATTTCATCCCTTCAAACCGTTTTTTGGCAGCAACTGATATTTTCTAAAATCATCTAATTATGTTACCTAAATGCATATAAAGTTTCATTAAAATCGGAGTGTAACACTTCGTGAGGTTCCCTTGTTTAATCTTCATCAAGTTATATTACAAATTATTATTTAGAAATTACAACTATATAGAAACGTATGTTGAAAAACGATTAAAAGACGCAAACTTTGTACATTGAAAATTGAAATCTAGTGGAGCCAATATCAATGAGACAACTTAGCTTGAGCAAGATCTTAAATTGCCGGAGGATGTTAAAGTCCATCAAAAGTATAATATTGTTCATAACGTAATTCATCGGTCCGAGACGAGAATACCGTTAAGTAAAATAAAAGCGTAATAAAGTGGCGTCGACAAGCCGATCTATGGATAAAATTTAATAAATAAATAAGTAATAAAGCCAGTCTGAAAAGTTAAAATAAAAGGATTGAAATAAAAAGAGAATGTATTAACTTACTGAAAAGGTCTCGTAAACATTATTAAATAATAAAGAAAGTCAGAGAGAGAGAGAGAGAGAGAGAGAGAGAGAGAATTGAAATAATTATAAAACATGTTATAGAATATATTAAGTTGTATCCTAACAAGGATATTTAACTTTATTATTGAAAAATACATAATTTATAAAAGAAAGCAAATTCGTAATATTCCATTACGCTAAAGTGATTTATTATTGAGTGTATTTTTATAGAAGGTAATGCAAGGAAAAGTCATTAAATTATTGTGTTTCTCATGTGAATAACAGTTTTATAGATTTTGTATTTAAGAATAAATAGCTTTAGTAATATGATTATTGAAAGAAATTGTATATCTGTATTTCCCCTAATATCTCCATTTTGAAAAAATTTATTTATGTTTTTCACAAATGACCGATTCATTTATGTACACACACGCACGCACACATACACACAAATGATTTTGTACGTTATATCGTAGAATCCATAATTTAAAGTGATTATTAAGCGTGCGTATTTTAAATTGTTGATTCTACTATATAATGGACAAATTCATTAACAATTGCGTATCCATTTCAGAAACATTTATGTTTAGTAATGGAATACGTGGAAGGTGGAGATTGCGCGAATCTTTTGAAAAATATAGGTCCACTGCCACCAGACATGGCAAGATTTTATTTCGCAGAAACCGTCTTAGCTGTTGAATATTTACACAGTTATGGCATTGTTCATCGGGATTTGAAGCCTGATAAGTAAGATCATAAAAAAAAATACTACCGCTCAAAAGATTCAACACGTTTGAGATTTTTTCGCGTATTACGAAAAGTTAAATATCTCGATAAAAAAGATAAGATAAAAATGTATCTTTAAGAAGAAAGATAAAGATTTGAATCTATCTTTTTGTTATTTCTCTATGATATTTTGTTCCTAAATTATATAAAATTAACAAATAGTATTTTTTTTAAATATTTTTTTATTTTGAAGTGACGTAATTTGATGAGACGACATATCATCAGACGAAAATTAACAAAAAATATTTTGAAATAGGCTTTCTAATTTGTAAAATGCTTTCTTTAAAAAATTGGTGCGATTTTTTGCAATAATATCGAACTTATTTACATAAAAACTCATTTCTTATAAAATGTTTTTAATTTTAAAAACTTTTGAGCGGTAGTATATGTATAACAAATACAAAAAATACTAAAAATTACAAGTTATTTTTTTGTAGTTTACTCATCACTGCCCTAGGACACATCAAACTTACTGACTTCGGCCTCAGTAAAATGGGTCTAATGTCCTGTAAGTACGAAAGCTTTAACTGTAATTTAATTAAGAGCGAAATTGAAAATGAATATTTATCTATGTTTAATTTTAAGTGGCAACAAATCTTTACGAGGGTTACATCGATCGAGACACAAGGCAATTCTCGGACAAGCAAGTGTTCGGTACACCAGAATACATTGCTCCAGAAGTTATATTACGCCAGGGTTATGGTAAACCGGTTGATTGGTGGTCCATGGGTATCATATTATATGAATTTTTAATTGGCTGTGTTCCATTCTTCGGCGAGACACCCGAGGAATTATTTGCTCACACGGTGAACGGTGATTTTTCTTTATTCAATTCTATTCGGTTTGATACAAGCTGTGAAAAATGCACTCTGAAATATTTTCTCGCAAACAAATATATTGATATGATAAATAATAAAGTTTATTTCCTAGATGACATCGAGTGGCCAGACGAAGATGATTGGCCTGTTCAGTCAGAGGCGAAGGATATTATAACGGCTCTTTTACATCAAAGTCCTAGAGATCGATTGGGTACCGGTGGGTCACATGAAGTCAAGGAGCATCTATATTTTTATGGAGTTAACTGGAATAGTTTACTTAGGCAAAAGGCCGAATTTGTGCCACAATTAATTAATGACGAAGATACAAGTTATTTTGACAGTACGTATCAGAGATATTGTGATACTTTTACAATATTTTATTTAATCTATGAATTTCAGGAGTGGCTAGTAACTAATTAAAAAGTTAAAAGTTAAATAAAAAAATAAAAGTTAAAAGTTAATTACTTTTAACTTATTCAATTTCAAATAAATTAATTTTTAACTTTAATTAGTTATTTTTAAAACAAATTTTAACTTATTAACTTTTTCCGTTAAAAATTTATGTAAAAGAAAAAAATACGCGCGCGCACAAACACGCACAAAATTTCTTTGTTATTTCATATAAACTTAATTTATAAATATTACATTAACCCTTAAACACATTCGATCTGGAGAATTACGTTAACACATTTCTTGTCTGGTTGACCATATTCAACTTGGAGAAGCTATAACTTTGGTTTCAATCAAAATTTTGCAACATTTTTTTTTAAATAAAAGTTCAGAATCTTAGAAATGTGACTGCATAATTGGTATTGTCGAAATATTTATTGTGAAGTTACAAAGAAAAACCACTAAGTAAAAATAAAAAATTTTGCAAATATCCATTTTTTCTTTAAAAAATCATATCTTTGCAACAAAAAACTTTTAAGGATGCACTTTAAAATGCAGTTTTTTAAAGCTAAAGAGTCATACTTTCCAAAAAAAGTATGTCATTGTCATTCCTATTAAAAAGTATAATTATGTAAAAAGGCGAATATGAGATATTTTTGGGTGTATAAAAATTTACTTTAAAAAAAAAATTATATCTTTGCAACAAAACACTTAAGAATTTTATAATACGGCGTTTTAAAGCTAAAGTCATACTTAAAAAAAAATTGTGTTTGTCATTCCTATTAAAAAGTATAATTATGTAACAAGATATTTTTGATTAACTCAAGGTCTCTAAAAAAAATTGAAAATTGATGTGTTTCATGATATATTTCGGATCCCACACAGACGCTCCCTTTTCCACTATATAGTATTCTAACTTTAGATAGAGTAGGGGAGAGTAGGGTAAATCGGACTTAATTGCAGTTTTTGTTCTCTATAAGACACAAATAAAGTCCGATCATAAAACTGAAGGTGTCGTTG
>QKQZ01017060.1:0-36881 GCA_003595255.1 Solenopsis fugax | reverse complement strand
TGACCGTACAAGGCATTCTCATTTCAATTTGTATGTATTACATTAACGGTCGAATATTTCCAATTTTGAATAAATAAAAATATATTCGTGCGTAGGCCGCGAATAGCATTATTACAAAAACGAAACGTATTCATTGACGCACTATTTATCTTGTCTTACGCTTTACACAGCTATACAGCAATTCAATTCTCCCATTGTTCGAATAGTTATTTTTTATACACTATAATGAGTGTAACAACATTTAGTACTCGCACTTAGAAGCAATGCTCAGGCAGCTAGTGATTGGTCAAGTGTGAGCTTTATACAATAAACACTTTTCTCTTTCCCATCCTTTCCCTCTTTATAATTACTATTATTAACTATTCGGTAAGTCGTTGACGAAATTACGATATGAAGAAAGAGCGATTACGTTATGTGATATTTGTCGGCCTCTACCGCCTTATTGGTACGAAAACGCCATCCGCGAACGAGCGTTGCTTTCGGTGTTCACGAATTGCTCTGTTTATACGACCATAAGTATGCGATTTGTTTACGGAGATACCTAGATCGCGGTAATTGAACGTGGCGAACTATGAACTAATGTAAGATGAGAATAATGAAAGACTTGTTTTAACGATTCATGTGTCCTACCCAGCCTATATATAGAAACCTCTATTTTATTCGCACTTAAACGCGCTCGTTGGAGGGACACGGAGTCACAAATGGGCCTAAGGCTCCTGGCGAGTTCGTAGTAATTGGCTATAAACGTTCGCGATTTTAATTCGATCCCGGATTACCCGTCGTGTTGCCGTCGCGAAATCGGCCTACTGTTGTTAATGCGCGATTGAAGATAACTCCTGCCTAGATTACTTACTTTTAAATGTCTATCTAAGATTACGATTCGTCTTTAATCAAATTCGAGTTCTCGTCATGGTAACTTCTGGTAGCTATTTTACTTATACTCGAACTAACAAAGTACGATAGAGCGTCCTCTTTTGCCAATGGCAGAGATCATTCGGTTTGGTACCGCACAAATATTACAATCAATAACAATTAAACACATTTGAAGAGCTACATCATTGGAATTAATAAAAAAAAATATCATAATTCAGTAGAGAAAGAGACGGAAAATAAAATAAAGATCTCACAATCTTTAATGATTTAAATCACTCGTCAAAGTTCGTATGTCAAATAATTGTTTGAATTAAAGACGAATTACTGCGTTATCTCAATGTTCCTATTCGAAGCGAATATTCTTTTCGTAGATACTTCTTTCGCAGCGTTTATCAACGCGACAGTTCTACCCTTCTCAATCTCGAGATCGAAATAGTTTCGATCCTCCTCACGTCGTTGATTTCGCATTTACGAAAGTATGATCTTCGATGATATCCAGATCGAGGTTTATGGCGGTCGTAGAGTCGTGACGTGATTATTGTCTGTCCTGGACTCCTATCAGAGTATTTAACGAAGGGATCGCAACTTGAGCTTCAGCACGAAGTAAACGACCACTCTGAGAACGAGCAGGAAGCCGAGCAGGGCAACGACATCCACCCAGTAGACCGCGTTCTCCATGGCCATCTGTTCGAGGAACTTCGTCGGACTCTTGAAGTGGCAGTAGGACTCGGAACACTTGAGCTTTGCTCGATTGTAGCCGTACACGGAGATCATAGCGCCCTCGAAGCCGTACCTCACGTAACTCACGTACGAGAGAAACTTTAGATACTTTGGTACAGCGTTGAAGTTAACAAAGAAGCCGGAGAAGAGGATGATGGGAACCGACATCACGGGTCCGATAAACACTCCACTCTGCGGACAATAATATCAACGAGATTAAGTACCTAACAGGAAAGATTAGAGAAAATGGGAAAATGGTCATACGCATTTTTTTTAAGTATTCATGATAAGGAAAGTTGATCTTGTGTATAGTTGTATACTTTGTCAATAAAGGCATTACCTCCACACTCATTGCTGCTCCTATCAACAGACCGATGGATTGTGCGACCAGCGACGTCAATATGCATATATTTAGGTACATAAGAAAACGTTCCGTCTCCAACGGTTGTGACGTAATAAAGTACACAATTACCACGTAGGCTATAGAGTACACCATCTGCAATGATTTACCATTGTATGAGTCATCCCGATGTGTCTCGATCTAATTGAGTAACGAAGACCATAAATTGTACTCACTTGAAACGGCAAGTCCGCCAATGTTCTCGCGAGGTAAAAAGCTTTCACTGAGTACCAGTAGTTCAGGTGCTCCCTCACAAATACAGACATTTCTGTCGGAACTATAATAAAAGTAACATAGTGACAATAAAATAAATTTTGAGAATACATTTTGCGATGGCACAATTATGAAATCACTTACATGTTAATATCGTAGGCATCATGGCGGTGAACATGAGAAACATCACCGTAAAGAAGACACATCCGGCATTACTCATGACTTCCGAAGCCTCGTTGCCGATATCGTAATAAATTGCGCCGATCAGGAAGCCGACGATTATATGTGAGATCAGTCTTACCTTTGTCAGAGTCTATAAAAGTGACATGGCAAAAATCAGATATCTTAAAGTAGATTACTAATAAAAAGTTTCCTTAAAGAAACGTATTATATCTTTGTAATAAAAAATTGCACTCTAATACAATACAGTTATTTGAGCAATTTTTAAGATAAATTATGTTTCTGACTCGGTAATAGAACGTTGTTTTCCTTAGAAAAATTTATGAAAAAGAATATTTCGAATTATGTGTTAATACATTGTATTTACCATATCTCGTATCTGCGACAGGAATGTCCTCTTGAGTAATATCCAGAATTGCAACCAACCGTTCGTCGGAAAGCCGACCTTCTGTTCTATACTTTCCGCGCTGTCTAGTAACGACGTTGTGCAAGAAACCGGCATATTGATCATCGTCGCGCCAGTCGGTGGCTTCGCAACTCCGTTTGGTATCATTGCGGCGCCCTCAGGTTTCGTCTGCTCCTGCGGCGATTCCTTGGCTATATCGTTCGACACTGTTTGCGCTTCGGCGACGGCTACTTGATGGTGCTGATAGTTGTTGCACTTGCCGTTGTTCACAGCCATCACGAGTTTATGAACGCACTCACCGTGTTCCCCGCAAGCAACCTCCATCACTGAACCGATAAAATTTTATTAACGCACTGCGAAAACTTTCATTTAATGAATATTATACTTTGTAAGATATTTAAAATTTAGTTACGTGATTGAGATTAATTTTATTCTGAAAATTAATCTTATTTAAGCACAAGAGATCGTAGTGCAAAATCTCATGTAGAAATGACAATAGAAATTTGGATCGATTAGAATGACGGAAACTTTATGGAGTTAATCTGTATACTTACCGTAATCTGCTGGATTATGGTAACTCGGACACTCGAGACCCATTGATGACAAGAAGGGCACCAGACCACCGACATTGCCTTGATATATACACTGGCCTTCGGCAAGTAGGTACAGATGATCGAACATCTCGAACAGTCGCGCACTCGGTTGATGGATCGTACATATGATCGTTCTTCCTGCAAAGGGCATCAGCATAAATCGATAACGATTCCCTTTCCGCCTTCACAAACGTGAGAAAGTCGTGGAAAATCCCGTGGGAACTATACCTCCTCTGCTTAAGGATTTGAGCAAACTTAGACACTGAAAACAAGAAGAGCTGTCCAAACCGGAAGTAGGTTCGTCGAAAAACATAACCGGCGGATTATTGACGAGCTCCAGTGCTATTGACAATCTCTTCCTTTGCCCGCCGCTGAGACTCTGGGTCTGCGTGTTGCTGGCTTCGGTTAGGCCAAGCGTTTCCATAATCTCCTCGATCTGTCAATGCGATTAGACAGGATTTCAAACACGAGACTTTCTGGACAGCTAAACTTACGTCTTTCTCACGAGGAGACGCGGAAGAGAAGAAATCATGTTTATCATACCACTACTTTCTTGGCAGTCAAGCTGATATCCTTTCCTAACTTCAGATTCGCCGAGACTGTCATCGCCTCATAAACAGTCAAGTGTGGTAGAAGTCGGTCGTCCTGCATGATATAGCAGGACATCTTCCGAAATCTTCTGAGATTCCTGTCCTTACCGTTTATCAGCACTGAACCGCTCAAGTGCGACGTTCTACAAGATATCGCAAAACGATTACAATTATCGCTCAATCTTAATGTGCCGTTAATCTTCCGTCTAAATGATCTTACTTGTAGCCTGCTAAAACGTTCATAAGCGTGCTCTTTCCAGCGCCGGACGGTCCCATAATGGCCGTCAGTTCTCCACATCTAAATTTTCCGTTCACGCATTTTAGAATAGTTTTGTATCCTGCAATACAAAGCGGAGATAATAAAGAAAAATGAATTAAGGATACATGAGTTATGTGTTTCTCTATAGTCTAAAATATTTTGGCTGCAGTGCGGATTATGCTGGAGATGCTGGAGATTCGTAAATCTTCTTAAAATTTAAAAGCTTCAGAAATTGGACACTTTCTAAGTATATCACTGCATATGGTACATTATAAAAGAGATATATTAAATATATGACATTATTCCGTTTTTGATTAACGTGACGTGATAATATATGCGGTGAATGCAAAAATGGATAAAACCGTATTTTATAATAACGCTTCAATTCTAGAATAGTTGATTGCCAAAATTCTCGCTACGGTTGATTGCCAAAATTCTTGCCAATACCGTGACGTTCAAATTATTATATAGAAACGCATTCTCTAATTAAATATTTCTCGGACAGACAAACCTCCTGGCTGACCTCTTTATCGTCAGTGCAGCTGCACCGCGGACGGTGCAACTGCGCCGAAACGGCTACCTGCCCGTGCATTTCTATCGATTTTTTCGGTCAGGTCGTTCACATACGTTGTGATGGGACGAAAAGCCTACCGGATAGTACTCCGTATATTCGATTCGCTACTTCAACCCGATCGCTCTAACATGTTGAATTATCTATGTTTTTGTGCCAGCAAGCTGTAATTGAATCGATATGTAGTGCAGCGTTGAAAATATATCGCCGATACGTATATAATTCGAGGCATAAGCAATTTGATTAAAGTCGAAAGGCTTGCTCATCCTACCTCAATTTCTTTTTTTATTTCATTCTTCGCGATAACAATCGCAGCTTGATAATGACTCGCGTCGCGCTGATAGAACGCGAATTGGACTTTCTCCCTGGAATTTCCTAGAACGGTAATTACAATTTCCACACTTCTTCAAGACTTACCTCTTTTTCTGCCCTCGGACACGCTATAGGCCAGGTTCTTGAACTCTATGTCGACCGGTGGCCTCTTCGGGAGATGCGTCAGTGATACCGCCGGCTTCTTATTGCTCTGTCCAGGGCTGGCGCCGCTGTGGTTCGGCACTTTCCTGGCCAGAACACCACCGGTGCATACCGTAGCCGCAGCTCCGTTCGACGTCGTGCCATTGCAACTGCAGTGGAGGTTGTTCTGCGAGCCGCTGTAACAATAAAACGTTTTCGTCCGCTCGTTAGCTTTATCAATCGAGTGTCGACAGCTAAATGTCTACATTTGTCCGACAACGTATGAGCTTAGTTAGCTTTAGCATAGTGTGCTCTATAAATCGCAAAAATTGCAAACTTTCACATATCTTTATGTGACATTCGCAAACACGTTGTGCGATGATTAATCCACGTATTGCTTCTCGTCTCCTGCTTGAAAAGCGTGAGACGCATACACGTTTAAATTAAATAGATACGCGTGCGATTCTCGCTGAATGAGGACGCAGATGCCGCGTATTCATAAACGTCAAGGTTGCGAATGCACATCGATCTATTCGGAATCAATGAGATTTTAGGAATATATCTCATAATATCCTAATTAAAATATGGGATTGTGTATGTAAGGTCGGATGAAATGAGGGATATGCGTTTAACAATGACTGGTTGTTAACACATATCCCTTTCGACATTTTAACGCCATTTGCGTTTTATTTTACGTTTGTGACCATGGTGCCGATTAATCCATGGCATTGAGTAATGAGTCCGATTGTCTTCGGAAAAGAGCACTATTAAATATTAGATGCAATGTTATAGAGGACACTGAATATTCCCAGATAGCACAGAACGTTCTATGGATGTCTATGAACGTTCTATGAACATCCGAAATCCATAGAACATTCTATGCTATCTGGGTTTAGTTCATATTTATTTTCAAACTCGAAGAACAATGGTATACGAATGTGATGTTTTCTTTTATCTTAGATTAAATTTAGATTCTTTAATTTATTATAATTTACAAATGCATTAAAAGAGAATTCATTGACACGTACATTTGATGCGCGTAAAATATCGCTATACCATCGCTGTAACATAGAATGTTTATCAACGGTATTATAATCGCGTATAATGTGCACAGAAATGCAGTTCATCCTGTCGGAGTTGTTTCTCTTATATCTGCATCGTGTACCGTCACGGTGCATCATTACATCTCGATAGCTAATAACGATTTTGCGTGCGCACTATACGTTTCCCGTTGTAAACGTAGATTTTCTGCAATTTCTGTCGCGGTTATAGCCGTGCGCGTGAAAGTCTACTATTTTCTACTGTTAAAGGAAGACAAAAATGTTCACGAGACCAGATATTTTTACTGCTTTACACTCGGTTGAACGTGACAGAAAAACCATTACATTAAGGATATAAATATTTGTGACTGCATCTAAATCTCTATTGGGATGATTCACTATCATGATTTTACTTTTTAAGAGAAATGCGGCTCGTTCTTATTTGATAATTTTTCCTCGATTTCTTATCAACTTCCTATTGCGTATACTCGCCTGTCCTCCAGCAAACACGCTCGTTGGAAAAACTTTCAAAGGAACGTAATAAAAGTAGTAAGTTCGAGTCTGTGGTAAGTAAAACTCGAAGGAACTGCAAAGAGAGAACATTGATATTTCGCAGAAAAGATCGAACGATCTAATCCTCAACTGACCACGCTAGTGAAAATAAACACTTATTCACTGGTTGAATAATCAGAATGTCTCGTAAAAATTTGGCGATCGAGTAAAATCAATAGAGCTTCCCGCATTTATTTTGCCGGTAAATATTATTCACTTTCAAAAGCTTTACGCGGATTCTTAAATAAGCGCATTTTAATCTTCGACGCTGAACTTAAACATCAGAACGCATAAATTTAAAAGAGAGCATCATACTCTTATCATTTTTTATTTATATAAATGACAGTATTTTTCAATATACACAACAAAAAATAGGGAACACTTTTAAAACGTTCCAAATTACACAATATTCAGATAGCTGTAACTTTGTGAAAAATGATCATAGACAGAAAACTAAAAAAGCATTTTAAAGCTTGAAAGTTGTACATTAACGTGCTTGAGGCCGTTTTTGAAAATTTCTTATCCTTGTAGTTTTATATCTTAAAAAAGATCAAGTTATTTTGTTCCTTAAAAATTCGCGCATTCAACACTCTGCAGCTTGATAAAAAATTTGTTCTCAAAAAATTTAAGACTTTAACAAGAAAGGACACAATTTTACCGACAAATGCTTTTTTTAAAATTTTTGTACGATTTTTAGATAAGAATATTATTTTGCAAAATCCAACCGGCAACCTCCACGTGGTGCACATTGGGTAACGCTAATGCCGGCGATAAATCTCATTTTTAAAGTGTATTGTAATATTGTTTACACACAAAGCCATGTAATTCGAAAAACATGTATAAAAATAAAAAGAGTGTTTTATACGAAAAATATTTTAATTTTTGTCATTTCTCGAGAAAGATTTTCTATGGTATCAAAAGTACGTAATTTTTCAGAGTAAAAAAATGTTCTTATCTTCATCATATAACTGTAAAATAAATAATTTTCAAAAGCGATCAAAAGCACATTAAACTTCCAAGCTTCGGAATGATTTAAAAAATTTTTGTTTGCGATGGTTTGTCATCGAGTTTCAATGTCGGTAAAAAATACAGGTTTACCTTCAAAATCGCGTAGTTTGGTAAAAAAAAAATCGTACGAAAATTTTAAAAAAAGCATTTTGTCAGTAAAACTGTGTACATTCTTGTAAAAGTCTTAAATTTGTTGAGAAAAAATTTTTTATCAAGCTGCAGAGTGTTACATGCGCGAATTTTTAAGGAACAAAATAACTTGATCTTTTTAAAGATATAAAACTACGAGGATAAAATATTTTCAAAAACGGCCTCAAGCACTTTAATGTATAACTTTCAAGCTTTAAAATGCTTTTTTAGTTTTCTTTCTACAATCATTTTTCACAGAGTTACAGCGATCTAAATATTGTGTAATTTGGAGCGTTTTAAAAATGTTCCCTATTTTTTGTTGAGAAGTATAGTTTGATTTATTTTTAAATCATCTAATTTTGTAATATGTAATGAATATTAGTAATTTGTTTTAATTTATTACTTTAATGAATTGCAGAGATGTGCACCGCGGTTTTGCAAGTTTAATAAGTTTAGCAGAAAGTTTATCAAGTACGTGTTTTTGACCGCATGTCGGTCGTTGAGTCAGTCCAATAGATAGTCCGACGAAAATACGAACACGTTGTCTTCGATATATTTGCAAGAGATAATATCAGATTATATAAATATTACTGCAGAACTTTACTCGATTCTATACGCCTTTCTGCGTTTGTAGTAGTCATGCCTACAAAACCTTGCACTCAACAAACTTTCATTTCTATAAGTTCTCCTCGTTGTCTATCGATTTTTCATGTGTATGATATTAAAATGTAACGGCACTATAAAAATTTCAAATACCAAGTACTGTTCCATTTTACCGTATCATTACACGCGTTAAGCATCTATCCTGTATATAACACTGAATTGCATTTAACTATTTAAGAAAGAAATTCTTCATATTTCGTAAATCATATTCCTCGTAAAAAAGAATAAAGAAGCCAATTACACTAAAGGTTATATTATATATACTTTTTAAGGATTAACTTTTTATTTTCTCTTGGAAATACTGTCCTAAACTAAAATTTGTTATCTTCGTCGTACGAAAGCGTGAAACCGGGATGTATCTTTTATTCGTTCGACTGACTCACAGAGAGAAGAGTCACACAAAGGAAAAGCATCTTTGTCCTCCAGTGTCCAGTGCGTTACGGGTGCACTCGGCGATGAATCAGAGACTCGCGGAAATGTATCTCGCGACACACGCATTGACGTTTACTTCCAGAAAATTGCAATTAAAATTACGAATAGAACTTGAGCTATACACGCATATTTGCAAATTCGTGCATTCCTCGATTTCGGAGAATGCCCAAGTTCGAGGAATGCTTGATCGAAACTACCGCGAGGTCAAAAATCTTGACCGTGATCGTCTGTACGGGCCCTGAAACAATTAGAATCGATTGTCATGCTATGAGCAATATAGTCTTCAATATATATAACCATCGGTACCCAGAATATATCGGAACCATCGCTATTCCTCTCATCTATGGATTTTTGTTTGAAGGATGGGTTTATCATTGATGAAGCTTTTTTCCAATTTGTGATAATAATGAAGCTGCTGTGATGAATCAGCCATGCATAATAATTCTCGTCAATTATTCTTGCACGCGAAAATGAACTACTTACATCGCAACAGATTTTCATTCCAACTGTCATTAGCTTCAACAATAACAAATTTACTTGCATGACACATACAGTTCAAGTTGTTTAAAGACGTTATAAGTTACGTCACTTTATAAGTGTATACTGTGCATTTTAGTATACAAATTGAACGTTATTTTTAGCATCAGCAATAAATTAAATTGTCGAAATGTAAGGACACACGTACATATAAACGTTGAGAAAACTACGATCGAAGTTAGGGCCTTGAGATCCCTTTTAGATCTTAGTATTTAAGGAAAGGTTCGCGTGTAGTCCGAGGGTTATACTCTTCCCCTCCCTATTCACAGTTTTCATGACGCACGGCCAAATTCTAACTTATTGTACATTTGAATGAATTTAAGCTTGATAACTTGATCTCGAAGATCTTGAAGATTATGATTCGAAGGTTAATCCAACACGATGAGCTAAACTATAACATGACTATCGAATTCATCAGTTACGATTCACTACATTTTGGAACAATTTAGTAGCGTCAAAATTAAAAATTAATTTAAAAACATTAATTATAAAAAATAAATATCTTATGTATTTAAAAATTAACAAATTTATCTTTTCGTACAGGGTATTGCATTAACGTATTAGGTAGTATGACGGATTGCGCAACAGATTTTGTACAGACAAGCACGGCTCAATAATGATGCGTATACGTATACCGTATTTTACCAATTATAATTGCGCGATCCACTCAATCAATAAGTTATGACAGTATATGTATACGCCGTTATTACCTATTAAGCCCCACCTGCCCTTGCAAAGTTTACCGCGCAACCCATCGTATTGTCCAATATATTAATGCAACACCCTGTACGATCATCACATATGTTAGATTTAACATGATTAATCGAGGTTTTCAAAAATAATAAACTTTATGTTAAATAATAATTTTTACTGTGTGTGTGTGTGTGTGTGTGTGTGTGTGTGTGTGTGTGATTGTAGGATTATTTACATAATTAATTAAGTATTATAAGAGTTTTCGCGACAATCGATGTTAATTATATACCAAATGTATACAATATTATTTTAAGTTTAAGAGATCACGGAGTGATACTATAATGTAAATCAATATCATAAGTATGTATCATAGAATACTAAACAGAGTAGATCATAAGCAATTTACATTCCCGAGGACGAACAAAGAAACTAGCTTCCCTTTTCTTAAGGCCAGAAACGAAGGCTGCCTAGTAGAGGTCGAGGTAATCATCAGGAGACCTTCTTTCTAAGTACTATTCTATAGTGCGTACAAGAACAGTGTAAAAATTCTTGTAACATAATACAAGTATAAGGCCAAATAACGAGCAATAAAGAACTTAATTATGCTGATCATTTAATAAAGGCTCACTCAAGTTTGACACTTCGTAAGAGACAAAGGCTTGTTAACAATTCAACGCTCGTTGTCAATATCTGTGAAACATCTTTACATTCATTGTACAATGCAAACCGGACGTAGACATTATTTTAACATTTTTACTTTAAAACTGTTAGCACGTGGCAACGACGAATCAGTAAAGAGGACAAAGGACTTTACAATAATTTTGGACACAAATGACGAATACAACAACATGGACACCTTTGACGAAACATTCAATTAACACATAATAATTCAAACGGAGATATAGAATGTACGGTCCTGGTAGTCATTCGATCAACAAATTTAGCGATGCGTTGAATTAATAAATTTAAACCGATATTTTTGTATTATATGACAGCTGAAGAAGACCCAGTACGGTCGAAACGTTCCGTCTAATCTTTTACTTATTATATACCTTTATTAAATGATTAGTATAATTAAGTTCTTTATTGCTTATTTTTTATTTTTACCTTACACTTTTATTATTGTAATATGTACATATGAGCCGAATATTCTCATTATTCTTGTAACATATTAGTTTCTTCATGATTATCAACAAGCTTAACAATTATCAGCTGTTTTTGATAAATTAGTAACAATTTCGATTTATTTATTTAATAATCTCTCTTAAGATTATTGATAGATTAGATTGATTCTTTTTGATAATCTTTTTCAATGATGATTTTCATGATAGAGATTGTGTAGAGATTATATAGCAATTATAAAATTTTAAAAATTATCTAAAGTCAGAAGGAAAATTAATTATATCAATAACGCAGACGTATTACTTCAGATAATTCAGATAATTAATAATTAAGGCTTCAAGAATAAACCAAAAATATTAATCAACTGCCTTTACGAGTCTAACGCTAGTTATTCGATCAAGCGATAATAAATACGAGCAATCATCTTTAATACATATAATTTAAAGAAAGACAGAGATCGTGAGGGATGATGAGATACTATGATATTTCGTATAAATCTTTGAATTCTAAGAAATTGTTGAATTTTAAGAACAACCGTTAAAATTATTTCTTTACAATCTATTTAGACTTTGTAAGATAGTTACTGGTCATTAGTAATCATTGCATTTACAAAAGCTAAATTTTAGTTTTGCAGGTAGCAGTTATTTTTACGTGTGTATACTCTCTATGTAATTTTGAAAAGAAATTTAAATATTAATTTTTTATTTTAACTTAACTTAAAGACCTTGAATGTAGTTTTCAAATAATGAAATTAAATTTTATATGTGCCGTAATGTGTGTATGAATTCGGCATATAAAAAAATATATATATAATGAAATTAAATTACATATGTATAATATGTAATTATATATGTATAATATATGTATAAAATATACATATATAATGAAATTAAATTACATATGTATAATATGTAATTATATATGTATAATATATGTATAAAATATACATATATAATGAAATTAAATTTCATATGTGCCGTAATGTGTGTATGAATTCGGCATATAAAAAAAATATACATATATCATGCAGTGAGAGGAATCGTGAGTCATTTGCATTACGCGTGTAAAATCTTGCAACTTTACAACTTCATAGTGAACGTTACATAATGCTTATTAACAGCAAAAAAATTATTTTAAAAAATTATTTTTTTTTTTCAAATAAGATATCCTAAATTAAAATCGGGTCATAACACATCTTCAAGACATCTAAAAAATGTCTTTAAGACACATTTCCAAAAGTAGCCTTAAAAACATCTTTTAGATGTCTAAAAGGTGTCTTACAACCCGATTTTAGACTATGTGTTGTCTAGAATATTACTTAAAATGTTTATAAAATCTTGTGGCACTTATTAGTAAGATCTACGAAGAATCATTAATTTGTGATTTTTTTATAATTAAAAGTGCCTTTTTGACATTAGTTATTAGTATTTCCTCCGTTATCCCACAAACGTATCCTTTTTTCCTTTTTCAATAAATTATAAATTATAAATTTCGTTCGATATACTTAATGAACTTTTACCTATAGGATAATTGATAGAACTCTATGGCTAACAAACTGGTGTTGATAAAAATTGTGTGGCGTTAATATTTACTAGCTTATTTTTAAAAAAAGACAAAATGGTTTTCCACTATCCTCTTCCTTTCTCTACGGACCCAAATGGTAAATTTATATTACAATTATTAATATAAATAAATACACTTCAGTTATATAAACGTTTCAATCCTCGATATGGATCTTCTTCAGTATAGAAAATTAGGAACAAAAGAAATATTGAACAATAATAATTAATGATTTCTGTTTCCTCAATAATCATAATATGGTACAAAGATTTTAATGTTAAGGCTACAATTTTAAAATCTTTAACAAGGGAGAATAATGTTATTAGTAAAAATAAATTAATAAATTTGAAAAATAATAATAACAAATTAATGAGAAATAAATAAAACGAACTATCAAGAACTATCAAATTGCAAGTATGACTGATGTAATTACAAATATCACAGATAGCAATTTATTTTTAAATATAAATTAAGACCAACAGAAGGAAAAGAAGGGGTACAACAATTATACAGATCAAAGTATACAATATTAATGCCGACGATTTGTCAGAGAAATCAAATATAAATATTTTTCCTTTCCTCGGTCACAAACATCCTTAATCAAACATGAAATAAAATTTTTAGAATTTGGAGAACTTATAAATTAGCAAACGAGATCAAAATAAATTGGATCAAGAAAATTAGTGTCACTCTGTAAATTTAATACATTTTTTTTTGCTTTTTTGTATACATATCAGATATTAGGTTAGGTTAATATCCTCACCCAAGATAGCGATGTTATCCCACTCAAAGGCTTGAGAGAATTGTACGGTGTTCTGTAATTATTGGAGTTTGTGTCGTGTTTCTTTTTATATGGTTTCTATGTCATTCATCATTTCTATTTTTATATCACATCAATTTTTAAGTCATGTTTGTCCGACGTAAGGTTACTCTGAAGAGGATCCACATTTGAGGATCGAAACGTTACAACTGATCTAATATTTATATTATCAATAATTGTAATATAAACTGATTATTTGGGTCCGTATTAATTACATGTATTAAAGAAGATTATATTCGTATTTATTACCGATCGCTCAAATAACTAGCGTTAAACTCATAAAGATAATTGATTAATATTTTTGGTCATTATTTAAATTTCATCAATTATTATTATTCGATTATTATTTTTGCTTTTAATTAAATTCTTTCATTGTACCAATAATTGTATGAGTCAAGTAAGTCTAGCATGATATTATGTTACAGTGTGCCAACTTTTATCGTTCATATAAGGAAAAAACTTTTACGTAATCAAACGTGATGTATTCCGCATTCTTTTTCTCGTACCTCTGCCATATATTTTCGCGCGCGCGCACAAGAAATTCATTGCAACTTTAGCTGTTTATTATTCAACCTAATCTATGCATCTATTTAGCACTTTACTTAAATGTTGCCTAATTTATTAATACTATCAATAATGTTTTGGCTGGTTGCGTGTATATTTTATTTTTTCGTTTATTTCAATTTACGTATTAGAACGTACTAGGAATCAAAATCCAAACTTGGAATAGCGTGCAAATAATAATTGAGTATATAGGGTTTACCAAAAGTGTGGAAACCCTGAAAAATCTCGAAAAATATAAGTTTTACAAAAAAGTGTTTCAGATAAAAGTTGTAGAACATAAAACGATCTATTTATTGATGATACCAATTTGATCTTGGGAAATGTTGCCAAGATAAGGTCAAGATCAAATGAATTTTTTTAAATGGAATACCTTATTTTTGATTTCAGAATCTAATAGCTGATTTCAAGAGCTTTTCAAAACATTATATTAAGTTATTTTTCCTTAAGTACTTTCTGAGTTGTGAGGCTTGAAAGTTACAGTATACTGTAACTTTCAAGCCTCACAACTCAGAAAGTACTTAAGGAAAAATAACTTTATTATGGTGTTTTGAAAAGCTCTTGACATCAGCTATTAGATTCTGAAATCAAAAATAAGGTAAAAATTATAGATCATTTTATGTCCTACAACTTTTATCTGAAACACTTTTTTGTAAAACTTATATTTTTCGAGATTTTTCAGGGTTTCCACACTTTTGGTAAACCCTGTATAATAGTTGCAATAATAAATTATCCTTACCCGTGGACCGCATTGTTGAGATTTTCCAAATGTAAGGAAGGAGGAGGTGATCTGATTGTCACCTGATGACTCCCGCCTGGAATAAACTGCACTTGTTCATCGCCGCTATACCTGGATACTGCACCACTTCCCAGACTGAGATTCTTCAAGTCAGCCATCATCCAGTCGTACTATAAAAGATATACATTTACATATTAGAATAACTTTGCACAGCAATGAGTAGCAAACTTATCTCTATCACGTACGACTTTTATCTCAAAGAGACAATGATACTTGAAAACACGTTTATGAACAATGTTATGTATAAAAGTGTAACGTAGTAATAATATAAAAATATATCGGAAATTCTTCTGTGGAAAATTCTTTTATTTCTGGCTGCTTATACAGAGATACTGTTCGTTAGATCTTTGAACGTAAACTAAACTTAAGAATACATGAACAGACATTTGTCCCAAACGTTCGGAATGTATTTATTTATTGTGAAATAGAGATAAGCTAGAGTGGAGTGAGTTTTAGAATAAGCATTTATAACAACAGGGAGCATTATATAAACAATAGGGATAAGAGTTTTGCTGGTCGAGGTTTTAGCTTATTGATGTGTCGTGTGTGTTTAGGAAAAATATGGTTTATTCTAAAATAAAAAATAGAATGAGTATTTACTTGTTATGACACGTAACAGCAAGTCTAAGTTATCAAAGATACAGCTGAGAGTACTTAGACAGGATACAATACTTGGAATTCCATTATGATATCCTACTCACTTAAAGTAATGACTCTGAACTGTCGGGGCATTTTGCGGTCCAAGAATCGTGTCGTGTCTCCATCAGGAGCAAAGTTTTCCGTTCGTCTTATTGTCACACGGTTAGCTGAACATGCCGTGACGCACGATATCGTTACTGTACATCAGTTCTGTATTACCGAAAAATTCTTAAGACAGACGAAACGGAAGGCTTTAATAATTTAAAACCAGTCGATTGAGAATAGTCCCTAGGAAGCCCATCGATTCGACATTATTAGATACTGTAAATAGAGTATTGGAGATAACCAAATGAATATTTCTTCTTTCAAATCGATAATATTTTGCGATACGTGAATTGTTAAACGCATGACTCCATAAATTTTTCATTTCGTTTTCAAAAAAGAGAGCAAAAGATTTAAGAAGCAAAATAATTTCTATAAGTATATAAACTTAAATTTAAATTTACAATACAAAAATTAAAAAAAGAAACTATTACTATGATGACAATAATCAACAGTAATATTCTAGTTTAGACTATTAGGCCTTCCATAAAAAAATAATTTCTATATGGTAAACTTAAATTTAAGTTAGCAATAGAAAGAGAAAGTTTAAGTTAACATAGAAAGAGAAAATTATCTTATCACATTTGTTATCGTTGTGTGCGATATCTTTACAATTGTTTTCGAACAAAAATATCAGTAGCTAAATTCGTTCAACGTTCTTTACGCGAATTATCATGTGAATCTACAGAGAAATATGTAGCTCGAGTGCATGAGTTCTCCCGGTACCAGTGCACCGATACAAGCGCAAACCCCGAGCAAACTTTGTTTGCGCTTTTAGTTGGAGAATGCTATTACGTTTCACCAAGAAATAATCGTGATTTGCTTAATATCTGTAATGTGTCTAACATATACATATGATATATAGCGAGGTAAACGTGTCAGTATTAATGCGACCAACGTACTTTATTCGAACTATGAGCAGTAGATGTAGAACGAAGAAATTCAGCGATGCACGAGAAAGTGTAATCACTATTTGCGTCATTATAATGTTTGATAAATATAGAGTTTTCTAATAGGACTTACTCTCTTTTCAGGAAATTGACACGGATACAATCTTACTGTTAATTACTACCTCTTCTTTCTTGGGAGAAAGATAAATTCCACATTACAAACTTGGATTCTGCTCTTCTTGATAAGAATGGACTATTGATAAGAGAAAAATATAAGCGATATTATCGATCGAAAGAAAAAGATAAGATCTCGTCTCGTGTACATGTATAAAGAACAAAACGATGTACAAAAAGGAATAATTAAAAATTTAATAAAATTATTTTTTATTTTTATTTTTTTTACTCTTATTTAGTTACAAAAATAGAGCAGAGAGAGAAGGAGCGGCTTCAAATTTAAGTATCGTTAAGTCCTAAAGGGGATTAACTCAGCACCGTTCGCACAATATGCTATAATTCAAGCCAAATCTCTCGCTTTATGTACACAGTATTGCGTCGAAGCTATTTCCGCGAGTCTCTCGCATCAGAATCAGAATCTCGAAAATCGAAGATCAGTTTGCGGCTGTTCCGGCTGTTAGGAACCACTGCCACGGCGCGCTCTCTGTTTTTGCAGGGCGTGCACGTGTCAGGAATTACGCCGGTCCCGTGTTTGTGATGCACGATGCGCGCAATTGCATATTGCACACGACGGCAACAGCTTACCCACCGCCGTTTCCGCTGTTCGTCTGTGTCAGCAACCCGCAGCTAGGCGCCGCCGATCAAGATGAGATCGTTCGTTTTATTACCTCGGGACAACGTCCCAGAATCGGTCGGACGCCAGGCGACCTTCTTTATTTGAACTGCTAAACGTCCCGATCAGCCTCAGAGGCAATAGCCGCTCGGTCTTCCGAGAGTTCTCGTTAATTAAGCGCTCTGTTCACAACAGAATCAATTCTGCAAGTCTGATAAGGTGCTTCGGAACCGCGCCACAGACAGAAAAGGGATTCCTAGCTCCGAATGCAACGCTATAAAATAAAGTTCAATTTTGGGTTTCTAATGAGAACCGCGCTTAGCTTATATAAGACTCGTTTTCCCCAATCAATCGCAGTGACAATTGCACTAATGAATTTCTTCTAACAATGCTTCGAAATCGAAGAGATTACAAATCAGATGTGAAAAAAGTGCAAGTATTATCTCGATTTATTTAAAGCAAAGCTGTCCAGGATTTGTACCTTTCGGCTTGAAATTGAAATGTGTCGATGTCTATACCTATTGCCATTCCTATTCCTCACTTCATTATTGTTTTATCATAGCATGCGATGCTCAATCTCAGGAACGACATTATATATTCTGAAATCGTTAAAAATTTTTGAATGTATCATTTGCTGTGTTTAAAAGTATACTGTTATTAATATTATAAGATACTATTATTCATAATATATTTAAAAAATATTATCCATGAATTATATATATATATATAATATGTATAAAAATATAATTTTATACGTCTATTTTAAATACACATATGTATTATATATAATTGGTATTGATACATAAATTTAACGGTTTTTCCAGGAGACCTATTCGACTTAACAGTCGCACTTTTTTTTTAATGTAAAATATACATATAAATTATTCATAAATTATGTATTAATATGTATAAAAGTACATTTTTATACATATATTTCATATTTTAAAAAATGTGCGACTGTTGAGTGAAATAAGTCTCCTGAGGAAACCATTAAAAAAAAAACGCATCTGCAATAGTACCTCACGGGTAATGCGGAAAACTATTGACAAAGATAATAATATTAATTATGTATTCCGTTTTACATGATAAATTTATGTATCATTACCTGTATATATATATATGTGTGTGTGTGTGTGTGTGTGTGTGTGTGTGTTTAAAATAGACGTATAAAATTGTACTTTTATACATATTAATACATATATATAATTCAAGGATAATATTTTTTATAGTTAAATATATTACGAATAATAGTATCTTATAATATTAATAACAATACTTTTAAACATATTGAATGGCACATTCAAAAATTTTTAACGATCTCAGATTATATAATGTCGTCTCTGATAATGAGACCGAGTCGCGCGCTATGGCAAAACAGCAATGAAGCGAGAAATAGAAATGGCAATAGGTATGAACACCTACACATTTCAATTTCAAACCCAAAAGTACAAATCCTGGCCCCTGATTTAAAGAGTACAGCTGTGAACAAAATTTATAGTCTGCTTTTTATTCGTATAATTAATTGAATAACTATTCATTTAACAGTATATACTTAGCGCATAAATAAAAAGGCTGGCTGTAATAAATCAAAGGTATTCGTAATGTAATTCAATATTGTGAAGATTTAATCTTACGAAATATTCAATATTTTTTAATTTATACATATTTGTGTAGAATATTTTATTGAATAAAAGATCTCTTTTGAGTCCCTTTTTATATTATTGTATGACTAGCAACGAGCAAATTTCTACTAAAAAATATGTGTGAATATTTGCAATGGATAACAATTCTCCGAAGTACAGAAGTATGATCGATCACATTGATATACGCAAATTCTCCTCGTTAAATGCAATGTCGTGTGCATACGCGACACGTGTTCGATGCAATTCGCTTATCGCAATACGCTCGTCCTATTGATGTTGGTCTCAAGGCATTTATTAAGCGATCTGCATCACGATCTTGATTCAAGGGACGTTTGAGCTTGCCGTTACCGGACGGAGGAATCACTTGTCTTCCGTCCTACGTGGCATGATAATAACGTTGGAAACTTCGTTGCAACGAACTATCCCTAGACGTCTTTTTAAATAAAGCAGTCACACAGCAAGATCACAGCCGTATGACGAAAGCAGCTATAAATTCCATCTGTCTCTAGATTCTTCCGTGTGTCGCAAATAATACGTATCGCGAAAATAAGAAGCGGAGCAATTGTCTTACCGACTTGCATGGGAATGATTGTCTCCGCCTGTTCGATCTCGAAATAATTCATCTCGAAAATAATTCATATAATAAATCACGAGAACTATGGAGTCTCGCTCGTTCATCAAATCTAGGCAAAAAACGAGAGCTAGAAATTCAATCGCAGAGCAAAGATTGAATCAAATAAAAAAGGAATCAAATTTCCAAAGGGGAGATGACTATTCATCGAAGACAGAGGCTGATAGAGAGTAGTATGTCGATGACCGAGTAAAGCGCGCGTTACTACACGATCAGTGCGTCAATATTGTTACGCGGAGCTTGGTTTTCGCAACGCGTTACGGTATATATTCATGTCACTCTAATTAATTAATGGAAGCATCGGTAATAAAGCGGGAGGACCATTGCACTCGGGAATAAATTAATTTCTACCCCTGCCCTGTAATTACCGCGGGATAGATTCGCGGTATTAATGATGCACAGTTGCAAGGGTGGTTGAAGAGCTACCGAGGTAGTTACATGTTCGTCCCACACGCACGTTAATTGACGCTAACGAGACAACTCACCTTCGGAGAAAAGTAAGTTCAGCTACCGCCACGACGTCCGAATTCATACCCCAGTGGTGACACTCCGCATCTTCGATCTGTCGAATGCCTCGTCCTCTTGGGCGGGCTGCGGAGCGGAAGTGTCTCAGGCACGAAGGAACCACACGGATCACCACTCGCACTCGGTCAGGGGTACACCACAGTACCCAGATTCCACCCCGTGTATCGACTCTCTCGTCTGATTACTGGTTCACCGTCACCACCACGTCCGTAACATTGCATTCGTTTCGGGACAATTTCCGGGTGCCGTTCAGCGACGATCGATCGCGAACGCGTTGCACGCACGCACGCAGATGATCCTTTAAAGATCGATCGAATAGGATCTGAACAAATGCACCGAACGGATCCACGACGCGCACCGCGCACTACGACTGGATGCAAAGAGAGCGCCGATCTCTCCGCGACTCACCATCGCGATCAGCTGTCGAGTTATACACCTCCGCACCACCACCACCACTACCACCACCGACGACGAAGTGAGCCGAGCTCGAAAGCGGCAGGATTCAGGGACGTCAGCGGTGATGGTGATCGTCACCCTGCCTTAGCTTTCCTATTTCTTTGTTGTCGGTTGTTAGATCGCGCCAACGTAAAAATTTATTTATTTTTAATGTCAACTGCATATTCCAATTTTTTCTTTCACGGAAAATTGATTTAGTGAATTCATATAAAAGAATCGCGGAAAATTCGTGTGCAAATAAGGAAAATCATAAACGCACGGAGCATGGAAAAATATAAAATTTATTAATCGCGCGGTTCAATTTCTTCTCACCCCGTAATTAGATTCGTAAGAAAGCATTTTCTGATTCACGTGTCTCAGAGTATACGAAGTTCTCTGATATTTTGCATTGTTATCCTTCTTGAAAAGAAACAAGTTTCTAGTTCTTCTTTGTCATTATCGTAATTTTAATCCTCAGGATATTAATTTTGATACATTAAATTTTGCGTTTTACTTATCGTTATCACGTGTTAAAGTCAAGGATAGTCCTTGTCCTGGTTGTTGTTAAAACATTCATGGCAAATATTGAACTTTAGAACGATGAAACTTTATCATGCAATTAATTTAATCATAAGCGGCTACGCTATCATAGTATAGCTGGTAACTTAATTGAGTATTAAGAATCAAATAAGAATAGCTCCAAAAATTAATTAAAAATTAAATAATTGCTAAATAAAAAATTAAATAATTACTAAATATGCGCCTAAATGCTGTTATTCGAGCAATTGATAGTAATGAGAGATATTTAACTCATCAAAATCAATATTCATATAATTACACAGATGGTACGTTTACATTATAATATTGTTCATACTATAATATATCCAAACATTTCGATCCCTGATACGGATCCTCTTCAATGAAGCTTCCGTAGATTAAATTAAAAAATTTCTAACAACCTTACTTTCTTCTCCAGTCATAGTCCAACAATGATTAAATGTCCAAATTTTTTTACTTGGATCAAAGATTAAAAATTACTGATGAAATTAAATATGTAGAAATAAAGAAAATTAAAAATAGTTAAATAAATAATCAATAAATCATTGGAACGTTAACTAGTTAAAACTAAGCGTCAAGTACTATAACATTTGTTTAAATTAAGAAATAAATAAAAATTAGTAAATAAAGCATCATTTACAGTGATAAAAAGTAAGGTCGATCAACCATACGGAAGAAGATATACAATGCTAATGATATAATACTCACAAGAAAGATAATATAACTCTTTTCCCCTTCCAAACCTTTGTCCTTTGTCTATCTAATGGTAATTATTATATAAAAGAACTCGTAAATTATCTAATCATATCAAAGTAAATTGGATCGAGGAGATTAGTGTCACTTTGTTATATAATTCTTTGCTTTGTTTCTTAATACTTATCATTTCCGGTATTAATCCGAATTTCTTCGTTCAAAACTTCGATCTTTTCCTAATCAAATTCATGCGAGTATTTGAGACAAAGTTCTGTGATTACTAGTGTTTGTGATATGTTAATTGCGTATAATTTAAAGTAATTAAATTTACTATTTCCAGTTTCAAAGGTCTTCGTTACATACTTAATTTAATATCAGTCTCCAATATTAAATATTTGTTTCGACAGATTAATCACGCCACTGATATATACATATTGTTGCTTTTATAAATTCCCTTTACAAAAGAGAATGTGATCGTAACATTCCCTCAAACGCATTTCCCAGTTATCGACTTGATTCAGAATAACACACGTGAATTTAAACAGATTGCCTATTACTGACTTAATTGTCCTATGTGTAAAAAATGATGGTAGTTCTAATTGTTTAAGACAAGACTAACCAAAAATTAATTTTGTTAAATATAAAATATTTAGATTTATTTAACAAAAATAAACTTACATCAATAGGCATTGTAATAAGTTTATTCAAATAAAAGAAATAAGATATAGAGAAGAGTAAGATGGAAATATCATTGTTCGATTTATCATGTCGCATAAGAAATAAATTTCTCGAGTCTTTAAAATATGGACAAGGTGCCTCTTTCTCATTGTACATCGTTGATCATCGCGCATGTACAACAAAGCGAGGTCGCACCACATTGGCGAGATTCCTGTGTACGTTTACGCGATTATCGACCTTAGGAGTAGCACGACGGAGTACTCTAGGAAAGCATGACGAAGAGCGCAGGCGGATCGAGTGAAACGATGATAGAAAATAGGAGAGGGAACTGTAATTCCTCGTGTGAGTGAGGAGGAAAGGCAGGAGAAACGAAGGAGAAAGGAGAATGAGCCATCACATGCCGTGGGTCGATACTCTAGCACTGAACTCACTGAGTGGTACTCACTGAGTGCGGTTGCACCCGCACGAGTACGCTCGCACCGAGGACGGAACCAAAGGCTGTTCGCCTGGCACTCACAAGCGGACAAAGAGATACAGCTCGTTCATAAGAGAGAGAAATGTAGGCAGTACTGAGGTTCACTCGACGGACACCTGCACTCGTGAATGAGAATCAAAGTTCGGATTCTGATGCGAGTGTCATTTTGTCCTTTACATTGTTTATTACTTTAGAATATGTAAAAAACATTCCTTCATATTCATATTATAATTGCACAGAAAAAAAATTAGTATTAAATCAAGATTCATTGTTTCATATATAAGCAAAAATATAAAATTTTCTTTTTATATTTTTAGGAAGAAATTATAATCTTGAACAGACATAATTTGCTTATATGAGGAGAAAAATTTTCTTCATGTAAGCATATTATGTCTATTTAAGATTATAAATTCTTCCAAGAAAACGTTATATTCTTGCTTATATATAAAATAATGAATTCTTGATTTGATCTAACTAATTTTTTTTCTGTGTAGAGTTCCATTGTTCGCGTATTTGATTTGGCGAATGTTTCGGAAGTATCATGAACAACTAAACAATGATCATTGCAAGAGAAATGCAGGATGTGAAATCTGACAGGATATGTAATGTGTTTTTCAATTCATCCTATTCCGGACATTTAAATCAATTTGGAGATCATTCTTTCTTTATGAAAATTGTGTTGCCGTATAAATAATATCATTTAGGAAAAACTTAGTAGTTCTAGTAGATCCGTTCTAACAAATTAAGGAATTAAAAAAATGCGGAAAACACTCAAGATTTTACGATAATTTCTTTGCTTCTGCGCAAAATGTTAGTGTGATAGTTGAGGAGTGGCTTGAAAATCGCTGATGATATTTCTAGGAAGTAAGAAATGGATTGTTCTAGCAGAAGAAAAATGCAAGGCCTGCCGGTACATGGCTTATTCGTTCAGCTCATGTAATCCCGGCAGCGGAATTTTATTATTCAACATCCTAGACGTAGACTTTTGAACTTCTTTTGTATTGGGTATTGATTAATTCATGTGAATTGATCTTTGGATTTGACTTTTGTAACGTCATTCTCCATTTCAAGGTGCATGAACCATTCTAGTATTTTATTTAAATTCGCTTTCACGGTAAACTTTGTACCTGTGCGGTAAGAATAACGGTTTCCTGATTCTGTCACGTAACCTTGAATCAGCATACTGTTGCTAACAAATGAAAGACAGTGATACATGTGCTTTCCAAATTGGTATTTCTAAAATTTGATGACGAATCTGCAATGAACTTTCGGGGGAGATAAAGTTACATATGAAATTTTAATCTGCTTTAATGAATCGGTGATAGAAGCAGTGCTAAATTTTTACAAAGCAAATTTGCATCATTATTTGGACCATTATTGGTCATAAAAAGCGTTGTAGTTTAAGCCAATTTTCCTATGTTGCTTATTAAGAGGATCTCTACAAATTGTCAGACAATTTTTTTATTCACAAACGGGTATTAGCTCAAGGATGTATCCTATAAATGAACCAATAAAGCTATCTTGCGCGAATATCGGACACACGTTAAGAGCGTCAGGTGTTCCTTGATAAGGATGACAGACGCACGTATCGAGATAGTGGATATTCTCGTGTTATGACAATACTTAACTGTGTCTTAACATCCTTAATGCTAATATGTGCTAAATGGAAGAAAACCCATCATAAATAATAGTGATGATCAAGTCTGCACTAAATGCTGATAAAAATATGATCTAAAAAATTAAAGTAATAAAAACCCATAGTTCATACATTCATGGCTTTTTTCTATATAAATCTGCTAAAAACAAATTCTTGAAAAACAAAAATAAAATTTGCACAATTTTCTCTTGCAAATTGCAGTTGAAACAATAATGAGTATATTAGTGATTTGGCGATATTAGATAATTTTACATGTTTGTAGCTTTCTAAAACTATTTTGTTTATATTTTTCTCTTTCATATTTTCCTCGTAATATGATTTAAAACATAAAATTGCTATGCAACGTAAAGCGAAACATCTCTCTGTAAGAGGAACGGGGAGGAGGAAGGGCACAGCATCTAGTTATTGTCTGTAAGAACAGACAATAACTATGAAATCTTCAACTGCAATGTTGATAGATGTTTCATGAATTTTTTCACATTTTTTTTAAATAGCTTAAGATAGGAAAAAAAGCATCGGACGTATAAAGAAGAATTCAATTCCAGCCTTTTAATTTTATAAACTTTAGTAGTTTAATATATATGTAAAAACATATTTTGTTTACTTTGTTTATCAATTTATTCTATAGTTAACTCATCCACTGCGGGACCGTATCTGAATTCTGATTATTGCCTGATTACTGCTGGTTTTAGGATTTAATTTCCCAGGTGCTCTTTTTGGATTATGTTGCAAAAACATTAAGTATTACAAACATTAAGTATTATAAAAACTGCTATATCATCTAATAGAAAACACTTTCTAATTTGTATTTATATTTTTAAAGTTTTATTTTTTAGCTTTTGTTTAAGAAATATATCTAAAAATAAAATAAGGTGTCAGTATTGGCCACTTTCCTCTATTATTTATAAAATATTACAATTAAAAAATTAAGTAATTTATAATAATAAGAAAAAAAATATATAGCTAATAAAATAATTTAATTAAAATGTTTCACAGTATTTAATAAAAAATGTAACATCTATAGCCTTCTTTCTAGTCATGGATCGTCGCAGAACCAAAAAATAGGCTTAGATAACAAGTTTTCGTAAGATAGGATTATTTCTTACGAACTAAAATTATTCACGCATAGACTATCTATACTCTTTGTGTCTCTTTTAACGCTGTTAATAATGTATTTTTGAATGCACAGCACACGGGAATGCAAGTAACGGCGTGATTTCTCATAACATGATGACTCACAAATTGGCTTATAATTATGCATAATTAATTTCTTGTTTTTCCAACTTCAAACCATTACAAATGAGAAATCGAAGTTTACAGTGCGATTCTTTTTCTCTTGTCATCTGACGCACGTCGACGGTCCCCGGAAGCGTCATCGTTGGTTGATCCCGGTGCACGTGCACTCACAACGGCGATAGTCTCTGATTTCATGACTAATGACCTCGATCTAGCGCAACATATTTGTTACGCCTAGCGTACCTAGTCTTTGTCAGTGGCAGAAATCGCTCATTTACATTGGCAGAGATAGAAAGATTTATCGCGATTACATCGAACGCGCCTCGAAAGCAATCGATTCACTCGCACGAAACGGGTAACACATTGGCGTGGGTGCCACAGACGCAGGAACGCTGTCGCATAATTACAGACAGATGCACGTCAAGCTTTATGTAACCGAACCGTCTGCTTTTGACCGTTAGAAGTCACGTATAAAATTTCTCGTCGAAATATCGTATCTATACGTTACACATAATTCAAGAAAATATGAGGGAAAATACGTGGAATCTGCCGTGACGAGTTTTCGAAGAAATAACTTCGACCCAAATTTACAAGCGCGATCCGAGCGAATTGCTATCATGATTCTAAATTATCTTATCCGACTGATATTCATAATTAATTCTTATATTCAAGACCGTCTTAAGTAATCTAAAGATGTCATCAACCAATCACAAATCCGTGATTAGCATCTCAAGATATTACTTAAGATGTTCTCAAAATAAGATTCGACTATGAATTCCAGCCTGTAAGTTACTTTAACATTTCATATTATAGAAGCGGATATACTCATTGATTGCTAATTTCTCTTTTCTCTTACATTTCCCTCAAGAGCTAATTCCCAAGGGCGTGGTATGTATCGGAAACCTTCGTCCTGGTACATAAAATGCCTTAGACGAAGTACATGCTTAGCGAGGTTGACTCACAAGATGTCGCAAGATTGTCACTCACTATAGAGTGTCTTGTCTGATGTTCAGTGTAATGGAGAAATTATTTTAATGAGCGCAAACTGCGGCGTAATACGTCAAATACACCGAAATTAGGAAAATCGTAATAACTCCTCGTTTGTTAACTTCTACTTGCTCTCATTTCGATATTTCTCAGAACAGCTAATTGCCGACAAATGACATTAATCAAAAGCAATAGAAAGATTACTGCAAACTCTTTTATGAAATGCGAAAGTTTCGTTCTAGTCTTCATTTGAAAACACAAGAGATGTAGCTGAAACAGTCACGGGCATACAATAAACTCGACTATCAATTTTGCAACTCGATTAGAATTGAATAAGACACTTAATTCATGCAATCATTAATTTTTTCTGATGCCTTTGTAACAATGTTGTCGAGAAGTCGAGCCAAGTGCATCTCGAATGAAAATTTTTTTCAAGGTCACCTCTGTTCCCCATAATTGGCCGAGAAAATTACGCGTTCCCGAGGGAACGCGATCCCCGTAATTATTTCCTAATCGAGCAACTCGCGGCGCGAGAGCGAGGGTTTCAATTTGTGGTGCGGGCGCAAAGAAGCAACGCCTTTATGTCAAGAAAACGCAGCCGGAACCACTTTTCTCGAGCTCCTCTCGCCACGCCGCTCCGCTCGCCGCGCCGCAGCAATCCATCTATTTAGATGCTGTGCCCTCCATCCTTCCCATTCCTCTTTCTTCTCACTCCTCCGCTTCGAATTGCGGGTCGAGCTGCTGCACCAACTTATCCCCGATCTCTCCTCTCGATTTTCCAGAAAGAGTTTTTACGTAGACGTAGAAGAAAAGATGCGCTGCAACGATTTTCTCAATCACCATCGCCGATCGTGCCCATTCACAAAACGTATATACTCGCGGTCTTTTCTCGCTTCTCCCCTCGCTGTTCTCGGTCACGCGAATCGTCGATTTCCACGAACGAATTGCCGCCGATTGCGCGATTTGCAAGAATACCGTGGCTTCGATTTCGATACACCGTCGTATGTCACATATGCGACTATTAATTAACTCTCGAAGGCAGTGGCAAATATACGTAGCGCTTTGAAAGACATTATTAATTCATGAATTACGCTATGAATTATAAATGCCCGCCGGGAACTAAAATCGCTTGGAGATACTTTCGGAAACTGTGACGTTTAATCATATCACGAAGAGATATTTCCACTATCGATTTTTCATTCCCCTCTTAGTTGCATCGCAATCGAAGTTCAGTGCAAAAATGAGGTAAATCTATAATTTATAAAGTTTTAAAGAAGATCTCGCAAGCATTACAGATTTATCTTATCATCGCGCCGAGCTACTCGACTGTGAATTTCGTGTTGCGTTTTATGAAAGACGACGTAAAATCCGATTATGATTCTCTTGGAAACGTAAGAATCGTCGAATCCCGTTGACGCTTATTCTCGAAACATCCTGGATACCTGGATACCCGGCCATCATCGACCAGCAATCTACCGTGTCTCGACAAGGTTGAACCAGCCACACGGGGCGTCGTACGCGCTCGGTGCATTCGCACTCGGTGCAGCCGCACTCACCGTGACACTTGGACCGTGAAAGGAGAATACGCGTTCTCCATTCCAAATAGTTAGAGATATACAAAGGTTCCTGGGGATGTCCTCGGCACAACTCCTTTCCTGCGCCTATATAACTGTCGATTTACCTGTATATTGCGATATTGATTACGTAAACAAAAGTGCCATTGTTTTAAACTGGGACACTGATAAATAATTGGGTGTTTTATCTACAACAGCTTTTTTATATCCAACGTATTAATTTCATATGTATGCTAATAAGATGAGTTTTTATATTTGTACTTAAAACTTGAACGAAAAAAAGATTATAACGCAAACGTTTCTGTAAAAATAAAAATAACGAATGTAAGTTTTATTCTACAATAATTTCTTGCATATATCGTGTATATAAGTGCGTGGGAACACTGTGCGCACTTTCTCTATTTTTTAGAGTAACTAGCAACGTATTACTTATTACTCACGTATACATTATTATCCACGCAAGTTGACATTATTGTATAATTATATAAACATTATTGTATAATTACATGGATATTATTATATAATTATATTGATATAAGATTTATACATGACCGACATAATGGAACGTGCGATATGAATAACTAGTATTCTTAGCTCGAAAAATTTCTTCGAAACTTTGGAAAAAAAAAATGATTTTTTTTCTGGTTTCTTTTTTGCTATATTTTTTGCGTTTTTCTTAAAGATGTGATGTTACTTTTAAAAAGTTTATGCACGAACTTGAGACTAATTACGTTAAGACTTTATTCTCTAAAAGTGAATCGATATCAAATTCTCTATAATGGAATACATTATATTTGCATTGCTAATGCGATTATTTTAATTTTTTAACTGTCAAAAAGTACTTCGTCAACGAGCACGAGCTGCAAATCTTGCTCGATTTCTGCGGTCAATCTTTTGACATAGCATGACTTCGTCTTATTTTTGACGGCAGTTTTTCGATCAGCGTTAGATAGTATAGATACTGTATGCAATTTGTTGTCATTCTGTTATCAAAAATTGATAGCATGCTCTGCGCGAAGTCTATTTCTAAAGGCTTGGCCATCTGGGATAGAGATATCACAAGTGTTTAAGTGAAATATATTCTAATATTATTACTGAAATATCTGTAATTTTTGCTGCTACAGTAAAACTTTAATTGTATATCGCAGGTATTTTAAAGATATATTAGAAATGTTTATAATAGTTAATCGAAATGTATCTGGGAGAATGTTTCTAACAATAATGTTTTAATTTGCACTGATTATTTAATATGCGTATCAATTAATTGAGATGCATATTAAACAATAGGTATAAAGTAGACATTGGTATTGCATATAAATAACACAATAAAACAATACTATACAAAATTAAATGAAAATATATTTTGTAAACGAAATATAATAATATAATAATGATGATGAACAACATAATAATAATAATGAACAGAAAATAATATTGCATTTCTTGTAATCACAAACTTGTTGATTCTACATATAGAATAACGTTAAAGTAATTTTAAACAAATGATATGGTATCCCATATCTATTCTATACATACATATATATGTATATATATATATATCACATAAAAAATATAGGTATTTGATGCGAGATATTACCGCATCAAATATATGTCTTAACTCAATTTTTGATATGATGCTTTTAAAAACAAATTACAAATTTTGTTATATCAAATAAAGAAAAAATATTAATATTGCCTCAATATTCTATTGTACATATTGAAATTAAGTTAGGAATAAACAAAAAATTGTGTATAATCTATGATGTCAAAACATTCTCAGAAACCAAATAAAGTTTTTCACTTAAAACGTTTGACGTAAATGTTATCGTAGCTATATTATTATTCAATGAATCATTTTGTTCCTAGAAAATACAAAGTAACATTAATAAAAAGTGCACTTCAGTACACAAGTTACAAAAAAAAAACAAAAAACAAAAAAAAACGATCGAGAAAGAAACGACTTAAAAACAAGAATCAATGAATAATAATAAAGTTATATAGTATCGTAATTCTATTATTAGTCATAATTCAATAAATTACTTTGCTCCTAGAAAATTTAAAGTAACATTAATAAAAAGTGCGCGTCACAGAACAAGCTAAAATTAAAAAATTAAAAAAAAAATGAAAATCAGGAAATCAATTTTATGCGCGTTCAATCGACTAATTTTATTTATATCCAACTGCTCTTTAAATATATGAAACACGTAACTGCATCTTTCTTCACATCGATTTTTAATACGACAGAAAGTTGAATAATTTATAAATGATTCTATCAGAAAATTTAATCAAGCTTGAATTAATTAATTAATCGTTAGATAATTTATCAATCAAATATTATTAGAATTAGAATTATTTCGTTTAAATAAGTAGAATAATTAATTTTTTGTTGTTTAATATGTGTAAGATTAGATTAGAAAATTATACATATAAATAGTAATTTTGCAGTAAATTGTTAATTAAATTACTGATTTTAAATGAATTAGAATTTAACCGCAAAGTTTGTATTAAATCTAGATAATTGGTTCATAATATATAACATTAATTTTATAATTTATTATTATCTTTACAATAACTAATTTTTATATAAAACTTTTTATCGTCATTTTGTTTATATTTGATTATCCATGACAGTAATAATTATGTAGTTTTGTCACATTTATAGTATTATTACGATTTACGATGTAATAAATCATATGCATGTTTATTTATAAAAAAAGCATCTATACATATAATAATAGATCATTAAGAATACTCCACTATAAGCTAATGATTGTTCAAATATTTGTATTAGCGTATTCGAAAAGTTTAGTAATAATTAATCGACAGTCGAAATAATTCTTCGATTGTCTTCGGGTCTTCAGATCCCATTGATAACAATAAAAATGGGGTCCTGATAAATAATCTTAATTAGAGTTGGGCGTTTATGCGTAAAATATAAATAATCTACATTAAGTATATACATTAGATATATAAACTATTTAAACTGTGTTTTACCTATGTGTCTTGTATATAAACAATAATCATTATGAATCATAGAAGATTCAAATTTTAATAAAATTAGTATATTTTATTTTTTTATTTTTAATAGTATTTTTATTTTTCAATACTAAAGTCAGAAATAGTAACAATTTTATAATTTAATTACTTTTTCTATATTGATTTATTTATAATAATATATATTGCTCAAATTGTATTATTTATATAAAAAAAGATTCATGTAAACATAACATAAATAATCCATGTAGACATAATTTTGAAATTTACGGCACAACTCTGATTTTAATATTATAGTAAAGTATTTTGTTGAGGTAGACAATGAGACTCGTAGCACTTTCAAATGCAGTTATGGCATCATTAACCCCCGAGCAAACAAAAATAAATTTAAATGAATTGAAAATTGCAATTCATTTTAATTTACTCAAGTTCGCACTTTAGAATTCCGAAGTTTTTTTGGTTTCAAATAGAATTAAATGGATCGAAATACGAAATGCGTGCTATTTATTATCATTTTGAATTCGGATGGATTCATGTCCCCTTTATATTATTTTTGGATTCAAATGAATTGAAATAAGCTATTCATTATTTTGAATTCGGATAAATTCATGTCCCCATTATATTATTTTTGAATTCAAATAAATTGAAGTACGAAATGAGCTATTCATCATGTTAAATTCATATGTGTTCATATTGTTTTTGGATTCAAATGGATTCGAAGAATCTGAAGCGCGAATTCGAAAATGTCGAAATGAATTCATGTCTATCCATTCGATTCATTTTCGTTTGCTGGACCAACCAGACTAGAGTTGGACTAAAAACCCATCGCGCTTCGAAAGCGCTATTAGATCAAGGATAGATCCTTTGTTATAGATTTTTGAGCTCAAAAGATCGAGATCAGTAATTCCCGTAAAATAGCAACAGCTGTTTATTTATACGCACGTTTAATCTGCATACATGATTGTATAACGGGTTGCGACGTACAGGTGTCCAGAAAGGAACTTTTTTGCGTGTACGCGCATCCCCTTTATCTCTGTTGACCTCCATAGTTCAGGAACGCTGAATATTGTGGAATATGTAAGACTGTTATTACATTGTTAGATTATTATTCCAAGTGACCTCTCTCTCGCGTGCGAGGGAGAGCACTCGCGAAAATGTGAGGTGCAGTGAAATTTATCGTTTATCACACCAAAACGCGCACTTTGCCGTGCTCAATAATGCACGGCGCATTGCGCCCGAGTTTTAACCCGTCCGTTTTAGGCACCGGCGGAGAACCGCGCGGCAAAATATTCGAGAATACGCGATCAAATATCCATTTCAAGCATCTGCGGATCGATGTGCCTGCTTCAAACACTTTAAATGATCTCTTATACGTCGGGAAGAGCTTTCCTCAATCCGATTAAAAAAACCGGTTGCAGTAAGATCTCTCCAATTTATGAATCTATTTGCATTAGAAATTATAGGCATAGAGAGTACGGCGGTATCGAGTCTTCTACGTCATACATTTCGACATTTGTACACGTGGAAATGTTCTATACGTTCGTCGCTCAGAGTCCGTTCGGGGCCTTGTACAAGTGCGGATGTGTTTGTCCGTTACGGAATATTTTTGAAATAGCCAATTGCATCACAATTGGTANGTGTTTGTCCGTTACGGAATATTTCTGAAATAGCTGATTGCATCACAATTGGCATTCTTTTTCACTACTTTTTTTTTCGATTCCACTTTTAATTTCTGATACACATTAAGCCTTTGGAGTATGATCGTATCGTCCCCGCGTTTCGTTAGAGGGACGGGAATCAAAAATGACTGAACTGAACTGCGTTCGCCGTTCGCCCCGATGAGAGGCGGAGGATCCGAATTTCAATCCGGCGGAAAGTATTCAGCCGCTCTTGCGACTCGCGGTGCACTCATTGTCTTAATTCACGAGGCAACGTGGGACGGCGGATTAAAGTCCGCACGATAAACAGCGACGTTATCGCACGGCGTTAGCTCGCGAGCGAGCGAGAGAGACGGGAAATCGACGGTGTTTCGTCTCGGACGCGCGCGCGCGCGCCCGAAAGAGAGAAAGAGACAGACGCGCGCACAAGAGAAAGACAGGAGAGAAAAAGAGGGAGTGAGTCGGAAGGTATGCTGGTATAGTGTCGCGATGTGGGACAGTTGCGATGAGAGCGAGTGCAGGGAGTTGAATTCTACGAGGACGACGGCTGATCGCGCGAGACCCGAGATGTTCGAGCCCACGGAGCAGGGAAAGGTGAGCAGAACGACTCTGCGTTTCATCCGCGCGAGTCGTCCCCGAAGGACGGTGCGCTGCCGGGCGTCCAAGCGTGTGTTCGTGTTTCGCGTGCAATTTGCACGGGATGACGTTCACTCGAGCGCACCCGCCCACATGTACATACTAATACTCGTGCGTCGCGTGATTCGACAGGCATGGAAATTCCGACGTTCCGCGTGTGGCAGCTGCGTCCTCGATCGTGACTGAGAACGCCCGGTGTTCGATTCGATTTAAGACCTCACCACCTCACTCTCCGAAGTTTTTTTTTAGTTTGGACGGAGAGGTTAGGTTCACAACTTTTGGCATTTCGCGAATGATCAGCATGCGAACTCAGTCTTGCAGGGAAAAATATGCACGGGTGATACATTCCTCAAAACTAGGAATACATTGCATATTTAACATTTCACTGTCTGTTTATAAATAATGTTCACGATTTGTTGTTGGTCATTGACTTTAATTACGACACGTCGGCAGTCACATTCACATTCCGGGATTCTACCTTCAGAGATAGAGCTATTTGTAGTTATTACCTCTGTATATTACTCTTTTGTAAATCACTGATCTGTCATTAATTCTGTTGATATTAGGATCTCTGCATCCATACGGGCATTGTACTTCGTGGAGCAAATGCCAGAGAAGATGAGGTCCATAGTTTAGGAACGCTGAATATTGTAGAATATGTAAGACTGTTATTACACTGTTAGATTATTATTCCAATTGATATGCATTTATTGCAATTGATATTTTTCTACCATAGAGTTTCGGCAAGTGCATAGAATGGAAGCCTGTAGAAGACTCCGTAGTATCAGAGTGTCAAGATCAAGATCCAGAATGGTCCCTAGTGGATACACATACGAGAAGGACTCGCACAAACTCGGAGGGTCCAGACTCCCTTGGACGTACGAGAACCGTTAAAATATTGTTTTCTGATTTAAAGTCATTTCGTGTGAATCATGGTGGACAGCAGCTCATATTTATGCAGAGAGATGGTACCACCTATGTTGCCTTCTTTCAACTGGCTAATGCTGAAAGTTTTATAAATTCACTGAAAGGATTTATTAAATTTGTAAAATCACGCTCGGACAAGAATTTGTATCTGGTGTTGGACGAAGTTGAGACTGTATTAAAAAAATCTTTTGCCGAATTGGATCTGTTTCAAGAGAACGCTTCCGATTATGTATGGAAGTTTGTGAAAAATTTACATAATCGTCCTTATGAAACTACATTGGAGGCATTCAGCAAACTAGCAGATATTTGGTGTAAGTGGATAGATCAATGACCTGTAATCAATACACATTACTTATTATGTTGATAAATCTAAATAGTTTTATACATGTATTCATAATGCAGTGTATAAAGAGCCAGTGAAACGACCCGTTGAAGAAGCAGTTGCCGACTTGTTAAATCAGTCTCTTACAATCGAACATCATCCACGTGTATCTGTATCTATAGGATCCGGAGAAGAGTACGAAGTGATTGGAGTCGGAGTAGACCTACCTCCACGTCCACCGTGTCCACGCGGTAATACATTAATATATAAATTTATATACAAATTTTTCTATAGCATGTATAACTACAGCTAGAGATGAAAATGACCCAATCTGATGGTAAACTTACTTGAGAAATTACGATAAATTATCTGATTATTTTAAAAAGCTGGTCAAATGGTAATTTGGAAATTTAGAAATTTCAGAAATTTTGAAGCTTAAAAAGAAGTTTAAAAGGAACATTTAGTCTTTAATGAATAAATCACTTTTTTTAACTCATATTCTCCATAAAATATTTTAATATATATGTGTATGTGTGTATATATATATATTTTTTTTTTTTTTTTCATACGTTACATATAGCATATAGAAAACTCATCAGTTGGAGAATAATTTAAAAAATATAGGAGAATATTAACATTATCTCATGGAATAGTGCAGAAAATGATTATAGCTTATTTGCGCATAAAATTATCAAACATAATAAATTTTATCAAAATTACCAATGAATTACTATCTCACTAATTTTATCGTAAATAATTGTCATATTGAATCCGATGGTAATTTTACATTTGTAACTACAACATAAAGTTTAAATTTTCATTTATATGTTACGGGGAGTAATTGGGAATTATACATAATGGCCGATCAATATCCATAATACCTAATTTGTTCGGTCAAAATGAATTAATAGAAAAGAATTAATCAAATTTCCCAGTCATTATGTATATTTCCGAATGCTAAATAATCATTTTAATAAATTATCTTGTTTAATTTTCCCAATAGTCTTAGTTTGAAAATCTAATCTACGGGGTCTACAATGCACTCATTACGATGTAACGACGCTGCAATAAACCAATCAGAGAAGAGAAAATATATTTTCTTCTTTCGCGTTGAAAAGTATAGATGGATGATGGAAGATTCCTTACAGGAGGGCTGCACACGAAAGATATAACTTAACTTAAACTCAATTTGTTTCAAATCTGAAATAACATAATCAATTGGAACGTTGACAATATCAATGTGATCAATCGTAATAAAAATTCTGGCCTTACCGTAGGGAAGGCGGGAACACTCCATCGTCCGTATGTACTTTGCAATGTGAACCAAAATAAGCAGACATCCAAATTAGTCGGCCATTATATATAATTTCTGAATTAATCAGATTATTTGTAACATATAAATTTTTCTATAGCATGTATAATTATAACATAGAAAGATTGCATATATTTTATATTTAAACAAAAATTATAATTCTGTCAGGAGCACCATTAACACAAGAACAGTGGGAGAAATGTAAAGATCGAGAAGGAAGAATTACCGATCCTGAGGCTGTCAAAGAAATTATCTTTCGAGGGGTACATGTCTAAATATTTTTATTATATATATATATATGTGTGTGTGTGTGTGTGCGTGCGTGCGTGCGTGCGTGCGTGCGTGCGT